>CANUEY010020985.1:0-80887 GCA_948099555.1 Croton setiger | reverse complement strand
TAATAATAATAATAATAATAATAATAATAATAATAATAATAATAATAATAATAATAATAATAATAATAATAATAATAATAATAATAATAATAATAATAATAATAATAATAATAATAATAATAATAATAATAATAATGATGGTTTAATTTAAAATTGGGTTTAATTAGGATGGTCTGATTCAAATAAACCATGATTCGATTCAAATAAACCAAAGAATAGTTTTGTCATTTTGGAAAATTTTAATCAAAATCGTTGACTTTTTCAATTGACTAACGCCGTTTCTGGACGGAAGGACCTGATAGTATAATTTTTTAAATCTGAAGGACCCGATGATACAATTTCCAAAATAAAGGGACCTCAGAATATATTAAGCAAAACCTTAGGGACCTATAAATAATTTATCCTAAATTTATTATAAAACATAAATTGCTATAGAATAAGAATTTCATTAATTGATTGATTGCAAAATTTAATTAGCTTAAAAGTTGTAAGAAGAATATGATTATACGCTTTGATTTGGTTAACTGGATCACTGTTGAACCGCAGGTCATTGATTCAGTTACATCCCTAATTTAAATAAATCATGACCCGTTGGGCCGCACTCTAAACTCGATCCGACCCGTGGCCTTGTCTAGTCTTGTATTAGGTATTTATTTACCCAAATTTGTTAGGTATTGATAAAATTGGAGGAGAGGGAACAAGTAACTACTACACTTATTTGTTAGGTATACAATTGGTAAATAATCCATATAGATCATAACAACCATGACTTTTGGAATTAAATTGTTGAATCCTTTTTTGGGATTTTCAAAATTGTGGATCTTCAATCGACTAGAAATAGGATGGAAGAAGTTGCTATATGCCCCACTTTGACGGAAAAATTCCGTTCAATTTAATAATTAAAGGATTTGGTTTGCAAAATTTATATTCCTTCTATTCGTGGTTTTGTTTCTGCGCTGATGGTTAACCACTTTATTTTATTTTAGAAGATAACCATTTTATTGTTTATATATAGGTTACCACTTTTATTTTAATATATAGTTTTAGTTTAAAATCCCAAAGTTTTGGTTCAAACCATGCAAAAAAATTTGGGTTGTTTTTTTTTCAGAAAAAATATAATGCAAAATTGGGTATTGAAACTCTTTTTCTATTTGGGATTTGACTTATAATAATTTATGCAATGAATGTTATGTTATAACATCATATGCACAAGAAAATTTAATCTCACATTTAACCGTGCTAACCAAAAAAAAAGGAAAATGCATGATCAAATATTAAACTATGCCAAAATAATAAGAATCATTCATAAAGATCTCTTTTAAACATTCCACTTACTAATCAATTTGTTTTAAAATCAACCACATTAAAACTTTGTTCGTGTAACCACGACGACCCCTCTCTTATTCATGCTATTTAAGTAAGTAAAGGACTAGTAGCCTCCATCCTTGTTCAGTAATAACCTCAAATTGTACTCTTTCATACTCACACGTACGACAATAATTTAAGAATGAAGCAAGAATTATCTTTCTATGTTCCCAAATATAAATTCAATCAATTTAATAAAATCCTTCGCCTCTAAAAAACAAGGAAATAGGTTACTAAGAGTTTGAATAAAGCAAAAGAATTGAATTAATCACAAGTTAACTTAGTTGATAAGTTGAAGGGAACTTTAACATTTAGTCCTTATATTTGGTTAATATATATTATTATTTAGTCACTGGATTTTGATAATATTATATTTACATCCTTGATTTTTGGTTAATTTACTATTTAATACCTTATATTTAGTTATAATAATTATTTAGTCTATAACATATAGTCAATATTACTATTTAGTCACTGAATCTTAACAAGATTCTTGTAATTACTTTCTTGAAGTATCCGATAAATGTTCAAAGAATATTCTTAAAAAGTTAGACAGAAGGACGATATAATATAATATGTCAAAGATCAATGACTAAATTGTAATATTACCAAAGTCTAATAAGTAAATAATAATTATAACAAATATCATGGACTAAATAATAAATTTTGTTATGTTGAATGAATTCTTAAAATAAAACAAGTATGAATATTAGGTTCGCGTATATGCATTTTTTACAAAAATTGTTTTGACTTGTATAAAGAAAGGTTTAAACACCCTTCACTAATTCATAAAAAAATTGAATGTTTATTTAAAAAATTTATAAAAAGTATAAAACTCAACCACCCCATAAATGAAAAAAGAAAGTGCACTCCTTTAAATATAAATGTGGATATTTTATAATTTATCTTTTTAATTAAAATATTTACTTTAAACATATTTTATCAAATAATTCAGCTTTCTAACAGTTTTAAAAACAAAATAATAATAATTAAATTGTTATTGAATTTTGGTTTGTCCGATATTACGGGTGCTGGGTTGGGTTGGGTTGGGTTGGACGAGAAGACTAAGTTGAAACGTGATCGCAGAGAGTAGATTTAATTGTATCTACTTAAGAGTCGCATACGGAATCTTGGAAAGAATCTAAAGGGAAGGATATTTGAAAGTTAGCTGAGTTTCATAACATTAAATGAAATGTTTTTTTAAATTATTATTATTTTGAACCGCACATGGCATTTTCAAGATCTTGTCATTTTTATTATTATGAATGGAAAAGAAAGGACATCGCAGCAAAGAATCTTGTAATATGCTGTAGACTTTCTCAACCCAAATTAATAATTTGGTTGCGTGATAAATATTAATCCCACGTTTCCTCAAAAATTAAAAATTAAATTCCCGGAGGGTTTTGGACCAAAAATGACAATGAAAACCGGTTCACAGGTCTTTTATGAATTGCTTTCAGTTACTATTTACTCTAACTACTCGTTTTAATTATTCTGCTCATTTTTCTTTTTTATATTAGCATACAGTCCTAAATTCAGATAAAGAATTGTGAAATTTCAGTTTATTTATTGACTTCGATCAAAAGATTCAAAACCATTTTTTAGTTCAAATGTTCAAATTTGTTTACGTAAAACTGGCTACTTTAAAATACTTCTGAAACTCATTTCTATAAGTTCTTCAATAATACACACTACGGCTCCAATAATTAGATTCCTCTATCTTAAACTTTTCTTTGTCAAATTCCAAATTACACTTCATAACATACAAAAATATACTCTAAACCCTACAATTAATCATTTTAAGGCACTTCAACACACAGCAGCTTTCATGCAACTATCAATAGAACCCCACTGAATTAAAAAAAAAAAGAACATAATAATTAATTAAAAATAATTTTAAAAACAATTACCAATTATTTTAAAAATTATAAAATATCTACTATTTGATTAAAGTAAGAATTACTCCTACATCAATTATGAAATTAGAAGAGTCACCTCCCTTAATGAATTTTTATAAGATTCGAGTTTGGATTAGTTGGAAAAACAAAATTCGTAACTTGTAAATTAGACCTACTTATAGTTAAATAAAAATTTGAAAAAAGGGTGTAAGAATAAGAATAGCAAAGTTTAGGTGTTAAATAACTTATTTATATAACACAATCGTGGAGTTTATAAAATTAATTAATTAAGCTAATAATTCAATTTGGCCACTTGCTCTTTAAGGGTTAAAAAAGTAAAAAAATTTGGCCGACAGAAATGTATATAAAATGCCAAACAAGTTGGGGTTAGATCGTCAAAAAGAGGTTAGGTAGTCACATTGAAGGAAAAGCTAAGAAATGTTCTTAATGCTCATTGATTATTTATTTTTAAATAGATAGTTTATGATTTTTTTTTATGAAACATTTTTGCTTTAAAAGGTAAGACAAATCTTTTTTCTAACAAATAAATCATTATGCCAATTAGGGTGTAATTTGCTTGGTCACTCTAATTTCCACGAAAATAATAGAATGCGGAGGTTTCATATTCGATTTTTGCCAACTATATTGTTAACATTAATCTAATGCTTAGTCACAAAATAATTAATCATTATTATTTTTATTATTATTTTACAAAGATTAATATAGTTATAATTATCAATTATCAGCTTGAATGACAAAATCTGAATATGAGCTAACAATAACTTCTTACTGGGGCAGCACCATACTAAAGTGTGAGTGTTTGAATGCAAGTGTTTTGTTTTCATATTCCTGCGCAGTTAAGAGATAAATTTTCCTCAAGGAAACTATTTGTGTCTTTCTTGGATATGCTCAGTTTGGGATGCTATGACGTGAAATCCAAGAGATTCAGATGTATCCTTGGACGTGCTTTTGCTGATCTTGGTGCTTCAAGGACTTCCGGGAGAGAAGATGTTTGGTTGAATGGCATCATTTTCATATTCCCTTAGAGATGTAGCTTTGTCGTGGTAGACAAATTGCTCATTCGACTTGTTTGTAGCAACAATCAAAGTTGTCGTTTGTGATTTGCAACCATTATCAGTAATTTATTTTAAAATTTACTAAACTCCTAAACTGTAGTTTTTGGTGAAGTAATTATTTTCTATAAAGAACTCATTTCTTACTCAACTGTTATCAACTATACGAAACATTTAAAATAAACACCATCTTAATCAAATTAATAATTTTTTTGTAAGCCACCCAGTTTTTTAGGCTTTCCTCAACTTTACCAAGTCACACATATGACAATGATGAATGAATCTCCTGGCAGAAATAGTTGCATACAGTTGGCCTCGAACATGAAACATTTTTAAGCGAATCCAATTAATAATTACCATAAAAAAATAAATATTAATAATTTTTTTTTTTTTTATTTTGAGAAAATAGACAGTCATCATAAAGAATCGAATGAGATATTTTGTCTTTTTTTTTTTTTTGGCTGCTAGTTTATTTTGCCATTGATAAAAAAACACGATTTACATTTGTACTGAGATGTAAAATGATTTACAATTGGTCGGCTGGATCCTCCAATCCAATCCAATCCAGGCTGACGGAAAATACGTGTAATGTTATTTATTTCAAAGTTCCAAGGGAAGCATCGCCAATTATGTAATTTTTGTTATGATGTGGTGTATTCCTTCAAACTCACATCACTATACACACACTCCACATAATAATAATATTACTTTTACTTCCACATGATACAATGTGACTCGCATCATATACTTTTATACACTTTGTAACTAATGTGTCTACATTTTCCATATTATTGGCTCATAAGAAAGAAAAAATTCAATACAAATATTACTTTATTTTCTTCTTTTAGAATAATTTTTTTTAAAGTATATTAATAAAACAAAATGATTAAAGTAATAAATACTGCTGAGTTATTAAGTATAGACTATAGAGAAGCCAATCAACGTATTCATCATTTTGCAGTGATTCTTCTCACGTTGCAATAAATTTCTTTGTTATTCATAAATATTTATTTATGGTGCAGTTTTTCCAATAATTGTGATTTGTGAGACCGTAATTATTGTGTTTTCCACTCCTTATATCCAAAAAGTTCATGATATACTAGACAATCTAGTTAGTTGGCTGTATAATCAAGATTTGCGTAAGGACCATATGCTACTGTTTTTAAAAAATTAATAAAATTTTTAATTAACAATTATAGACAGATTATTTTACAATATCATATTTTTCAGATTAATTTTCGAAATTTATAATTTGAATGATTCATTTTTTACAATATTTCACATCTTATCGATCTTGATGGAACTGGAACACCTATGGTTTGAAGGGTATTTGTTATTTCTGTATATACATTGATATAGTGTGAGGATCATCCTAAAAAGGGTAGCTATACAATTGTGATTAAATTTCTATTTTGTGAGGATATGAATCCCTTAATTATTTCCTCTTCCTAATTACAATCTTTCCTTATTGCTAACAAATCTAGCATACAAAATTATATAATTGAATCTTAAATAAAGTTTCAAATAATATATCGTCCGTCAACTCATCAAACACTGCTAGGTACGTGACCGAGTCAAGGCAAAAATTTAAAAATCGAGCAGACTTAAAAAAAATTGGAATAATTATAATCTAAAATAATAATATAAATTGTCCGTACTCTATTAAATTTTTTAAAATAATGCTACGTAAGTAGCACCATGAATGGATGGTCTATATATAAGTAAAAAGGGAGATGATGGGTATAGTTTTGTTGCAAAAGAAGGGTAGACCAAAAGAGAGACAGAGAGAAAAGAAAGAGAAATGGGGAGGAGTCCATGTTGCTCCAAGGAAGGACTTAACAGAGGAGCCTGGACTGCTATGGAAGATAAAATTCTTACTGCTTATATTAAATCCCATGGTGAAGGCAAATGGAGAAACCTCCCCAAAAGAGCTGGTACTCCAGTGATTAATTAACTCTAATCTTTTCATACTTAAGTAGAACTAGTAATTATTTTATATTAATTGACCAAATTAGAATAAATATATTACAGGTTTGAAGAGATGCGGGAAGAGTTGTAGACTTAGGTGGTTAAATTATTTGAGACCAGACATAAAGAGAGGCAATATCTCCCATGATGAAGAAGAACTCATTATTAGGCTCCATAGGCTCCTTGGTAACAGGTTCTCTTTTCTTCTCTTCTACATTTTCATATTGTTCTATGTTAATTTTATCTCTTCAAATTCTTGGAATAATTTGATTCTTATATAATTAGATGGTCACTTATAGCTGGAAGGCTACCTGGGCGAACAGACAATGAAATCAAGAACTATTGGAATACTACTTTGGGGAAAAAAGCAAATGCTCAATCGAATTCTGCACAACCCAATACTAATCCTAATCAAACTCCTCCTTTCAAGAGAAAGCTAACCAGTTTCCTACCCAATAATAATAAACCATCCAACTCAAAAAACCCGATTCAAGTTATTCACACAAAAGCCACTAGATGCAACAAAGTCTTTATCCCGATCTCGTCATCACTTTTACCTGAAATCGACACCCCCACCACCGCCACAGTGCAAAATCAGACACCGGAAAATCAAGATTTTGAATTTTCAGCAGAATTAACGCCGTACTGTACTGGAACCAATGAGGAGTTACTTGAGAATTATGGCTACAACTGTGGAAGTCATTATCATTCTGTTCCGGAATTGGAGGAAGAGCCTACTATGTTTAAGGAACAGTGGGCCTCCGCAACAGTTTGTCTGGAGGAGGATGATGATAATGTGAATTTAGATTTGGATTCTCTTGCATTTTTGCTTGATTCTGAGGAATGGCCATCACTATAGAACTTTAAATTAAATGTTAATTATTGGACCAAAAATAATAATAATAATAATTGCAGTGCATGTCATGAGAGAATTTTGGTATCTAAAAGTTGCATTGCACACTTCACTGAATTGCAATTCCATCTATTCCCATTAATTCAATTTAATCAAAATATAAGAGAAGCGATTCAGGTTCAAATTCCAAATTCAAAGTCCAATACCTTTTCAACTTTTTTTTTTATTTTAAAAAAAAAAATTGTGAATCATTAGCAACATATCCTAAGATGGTTTACACCAAATTATTTCTGGTTTTAAAAATTGACCACTTCACATAAGTTAAATAGAATAACTAATTAAATATTTATATAGATAATAAAAAAAATAACAAAAAAGGAAAGAAAATTGAAAATTGCATTTCAAACTTCCTATCATTTCCATATATATACAGTTTGTTTGGTTAAAGAAATTCAAACTTTTTTTTTTTATTGAAAGTTGTTTTGTTAGGTAGTTTTCCATAAAAATTTAAATGTCATAAAGTTAAATTATCTTATTTTGATGAAAATATATTTTTTTTTTATAAAATAATTCAGTTTTTCATAGTTAGATATTTTTTCACCTACATTGGAAAAATATACTCACTTATGGACTTTAATTATACTTTTTAATCCTTACTCATGATATGGTCACGACAATTCGCAACATTATTTATGCGTTGATTTAATGAAATTAGTTCGAAAAATTAAAAATCTATCGATTCATTATAATTACATAAAAACAAGTTTTAGAGGTCTTACTTGGGATTTAACAACAATATTAAAAACAAAAAAATTTATAATTTCATCCAATTTCAAAATTCAGCCTAATTCAATACAATTTAGATTTAGATGAATTATTATTTAAGAAGAAATTTAGATGAAATAAATGTACTTTAAAAAAATTAAGGTAAAATTAATAATTTTGGCGAGTTAATTATTCCTACCCCCAAAGTTGGGACCACAAATGAAAATTAAGGAAGAAACCATGCATGTTAGATTTATGTGGGACGAAGCAGTAATTATTATATTGCGGTGTCCCTTCATAAGTCTGTATTCCTATCAGAAATGGTTTCATAGGTTCACATGGCTCTAAGGGCTAAGAGGATTTTCCACCTTGTCCACACAATTATTGATATTTTTGACTTGTAGTAATAAGCAGCCGTTCGAACGTCCGCTCAAATTACAAGATCCAAATCTTAATATTACAAAATTAATAGTAGTTTAAATACAGTTCTTGCCACGTTTTTATTGATTTTGTTTGGTTTTTTTAATCCAAACAAAATTCATGTTTGGATGTTTTTTTGTTTGAGTGCCTAAACTTTATAAACAAACAAATTGGTGCCCAAACTTTCAAGATAGTCAAAGAAGTGCCTAAAGCTGTAAAGCACATCTTTCACACCTGTGTCCGTCAAGGTCCGGGAGACTGAGAGAGTATATTACAGAAAAATTTGGGCACTAATTTGTCTGTTTGTAAAGTTTGGGCACCAAAACAGAAAAGCACCCAAGTTTGGCCACCAATAATATCATTAGCCCCAAATTTATACAAATCCCAAATAAAACAAATTGTGATTTTTTGTTATCATTTATATTGAAATTTTTTTGTTATAAACCAAGCAATGTTGTTTTCAAATGTGGTTCTGACAAGTTTTTATATTACTTTAAAGTTATTATTATTTTAAATTTTATTGTTTAAAAGGTAGCATATATTACTAATAAGCATCAAATTTACCAAATAATATTAACCTATATAAATCATGGTTCAATCTGGATATTAACAGTGGTAGGTGAGTCTTCTAACATAAACAACTACATAATCTAAATCGCATTTATATCATTCCGGTTTATTAATGTAATTTGGATTGTTCAATATATACTAAAGTTATTTTAATTTCTATAAGAATGATAATTTTTAGAAAAAAGTATCCACGCGTAATATAAAATTAAATTTTAATTTAAATTAGATTTAATTTTTATTGCACTTGATATGAATTGGTTTTTAGTATTTTGAATAGTAGGTAGTAGTAATTTATTTTGGTACGAAAATTCTTATCTCCACAATTTCACATGGAACAGGAGAAGGGGAGGTTACTGTCTGCCTGCCTTTCATTACACAGCAAACAAACGACAAGTTCCCATAATATTTGGAAAGATACAAATGCAAAAAGAGTATGGGCAAAAATATGTGTTACATTGCATGGACACGTAGAGTCTTGTACTGAAATCTTATATTTATGATAGTCTCGTATTATATATTTGAACCTAACACCTTATTAAACATCAAGAAGTACTAAGCTAAGATAAAGAGATATTTAATTTTGATTGTCCAAGAATGAAAAAGAAGGTTCTATCAATGTCGTTTCACCCATCCTTTGAAAGTAGGCCATTTTTCCCTTTTCAAGAAAAGCAGGTCATTTTTCCGAAACACAATCAATCAACCTCATTAAAAAGGAGTAGATCCGAGACAAGACTTTGTATGTATTTATTTAGATCAACGAGTCACGAACCTTCTATAAATAATTTCCTACCCGTTGGACCATACAGGCTCAGTAATTTTTGGAATTAATCAATCATATTTTTATTAGAAAGAGAGAGAAATAACCAATTAGAATGGAAAGAGAAAGACGAAGAGAGAGTGAAAAAACATGATTTTAAGATTCAGGAAAGGCAGGAGGTGAAAAGAAGGGTCGATTCCAGAGAGAGTCAATAACTTAATACTTGGTCTAATAACATATAACAGTTTGCATCTGTCTTCCACGAAATTCTCGTGTTCGTGTAAGCTATGTCTTAATTCAAATCTTATTATTGATGCATCTGTTTCTTATTTATATGTTCATGTACTATATGTGTAATGTCTTATTTTTTAACGAAAATACACTATTATTCATGCTCCTATTTATGCAAATTAAAACTATGTCCCGCAACTGTTTTAGTTTTTACCGTGTTGACATTATTATTAGTATTGAATATGCATACTCTAATAAAGGACTTATAGTCGATCAAGTGTCACCTATTAATCATCTTACTTATCACGAAAATTGTAGAATGTGAAGGTCTCGGGTTCGATTCCTATCAACTACGATATTATTCGGTACGTAAATGGTTTTCTTTATATTAATATAGACTTATCAATCTTATACTACAAAAACAAAAAAAGCAATCAACGACTCAATCAGCAAGTAAATGATGGGTGTCGCGACGTCATCAACAACACTACAAAAAGTGCATATTTGCAGAAACGCTTGTCGCCTAAGCAACTAGCAACGCATAGTAACACAATCAGCGACATGTTATGTTGGCACGAACGTATTGATATTTGTTCATATTTTAAACAAAAAATTTGTCGCTAATTTTATCGTTGATATGTTGCTAATGAGCAACACACGTTGCTCTGTTGATGAACCTGATGCCCCTACGTCGCGGGAAAATAGCAACACAATCAGCAACTATACGAAATTGTGTCGCTAATCAGCGACATATTTAATGACTCTATCTCTTGTGTCACTATTTAAATATACAATTAGCGACTGATCAGTGATGAAGTTTCATATCGGGCAAAATACAAACAGCGATGCAGATTTCTCGCTCATTGTGTCGCTAATTTGCAATACAGATTTGCATTGCTGATAGCTGTGTTTTTTTAGCATTATTTTTTAGAATTTTATAAATAGCTACTATATAAATTAATTCTACCCACAAATATCTTTTATCATGACATAATGCTTAATAAGGTCAACGAAAATAAATCTTTAGTCATGAAATAATGGTTATTAAGAGTAACACTCTTTGTGACATTTCTCCGATTAAATAAACACAAGTAGAAGAAGATGTGAGAGAGCATGATAAGGACCCCAACGGAAGCTAGAATTTCATTTTTAATCAGAGGTTTATACTATTACTATAATTTATCTATAAAATATCAACAATTGGTGAAACAAAGGCGAATGCAATTATGAAAATTGATTGGTTAATTCATCAAAGTGGACAAAAACAAAAAACAAAAAATAAAGAAGAATCCTTTTGAAATGTGTATATGTAAGTACATATATACCAGACAGGGAAAAATCTAAAAATATTTATATTTAAATTACAAATATAAATATATAATTGCATAACATATATTAGTTTTTTTTTTAACTATATTCAAAATAAATTCAATAAAAAAATATGAAAGAAAATTTATAAAAAATTTTCAAAATTCCATAATAAGATCATATCCATAATAAAAAAAATTGTATTACATTACTTTTTCATATTCCTTCACCATAAAGAAAAGAGAGAACCGATAATAGGCAATCAACGCAAAACAAACTAATAATAATGCTTTTATATATTGAAATTATTTTGGGTTAGTTTAGCCATTACATCATATACGTGAGAGCACAATTTGATTTTTTTTTTTTTAAATCGGTTTGTTTAATCGAATTTCTCACAATTTTTTATTTTTGGTTTTCGATTCGGTTAATTAAAATTTTCAGTTCAATTTTTGGTTAGTTTCTTGAAAATTTCGATTAGTTCGGCTAACCGAAAAACCAAACTAAACCTACAAAACTTTATCGTTTAGTGTTTTCTCCCTCTTCCCTTTCGGTTTTCAATTAGTTCGGTTTGTTTTTCTCCCTCTTTCCTTTTGTTTCTGGTTACATTTTCGGTTAGTTTTTCAGTTAACCAAAAATTTCAGTTTTGATTATCGATTAATTTTCAATTCAGTTAGTGTTTTTTCAAGTTCAGTTAACCAAAAATTGAACTTTCAGTTTGATTTCGGTTAACCGAAAGCTCTCCCTTATTATCGAATGATGTCGCTATTGAATTTAAGACCTTGGAATTTATGTTGAAAATTATAGATATTAATTAAGAAAAATTATTAAAATGTTCCTGCAGTTGACATCTTATGTTCTTTTGTTCTTAAATTTTTAAAAAACATGTACTTTGTGTTTGATTTTGCAGTAATATTTTCTTTTCTTCTGTTAATTTTTTTATTTTATTATCCAAAACTGCTAAAAAAAATTTCAAATTTTGCCCTTAAAATTATTCTATCATCTTCTCCACGTATCTTTTCATCTTCCTCATCTTTTTATTTTCATTTTCACCATTATTACAATTAAGAACTCTAGCATCATTTTTCAAAACAAAATCTAGCAGTCCAAATTTCTCAGACAATTTGGGTTCATTCCACTAAATCTAGCATGCCCACCTCCTCACCGTCGTGCTTTACAATCCAGAGCCACCTTCCTCCTTTACTCCACCAACCAATAACAGTTGCTTTATTTTTACATGGCTACAACAGTAGAAATTGAGAAAAGCTACAGTCAATTAGAGAAAACAAATTTCTATCTCATATCAATTTCAACTGGAAATTGAAATAAAGCAAATTAACAATCAAGGTTCAATGTTCATATTTTTTACCGTTCAGGTCACCGTTTTTCCGGTTGACATTCTTGAGATGCTTGGCGGAGACTATGGTAAGCTCGAGATCGAGCGACTTTGACAATGTAGAGCAACTAAAAGAAGATCACTTCGGGGGTCACTATAGCGTGGTTGAATGTAGAACAGTCCGCCCCTACAGCCTTTGATGAGTATATTATTCAGAACTTCAGAAGATGGTCAAGGTCTTCCGAACCAAGCCACTGCACTAGATGCACATGTAGTCATAGTAGTCGGTTCAGAATGCCTCTGTTCTATACTAAAAGGACCCTTATTAGGTTTTAAGTGGACTAAAACAAACAGCCCACTGACGGTTATCTTTTCTTCATCGTTTTCAACTCTTCTGCTTTGTTCTTGTTAATTCCACGATTTCAACTCCTTATTCTCCATCTGTTTTTATTTTTCAGAAGATATGTCCTTTGATTCTTCAATTAGTTTGGTAATTGTTCTTGAATTCATCACTATTCAACTTATGTTCTTCGCTTATGCTATTAATTCAGGTTTTTTTTTTTTTTTTTTTTTTCCGATTATTTCATATCAATTTCTATCCTAATTTTAATTCGATTACTTTGTTTCCTTGATTTCTAAATTCCTTTATGATGATTTTCCTTCAATTTGATGATGATTCTTGTTCACTCTTGTCGATCTTCTTTTATTTTCTTCAATCTTCTTGATCTTTTCTTCTATTTTCTTCAATCTTCTCGATTTTCTTCTTCTCTTTTCTTCAATCGGACGAACAAGATAGAATGATGTGAGATCCACATTGGTTAAGGAATGAGCTATTCTGGTGTTGCTTGAGATAATCGAGGTCGAAAAGCTGAACTTGATCCTTCTCCTACTATTGATTCTATTGAGATAGTAAACCGGACGTTGGTGCAACATTGTCAGCGTGAAAAAGATTTGAAGCCGTTGGGGGAAGACGAACTGAAATCTTCTCTAAGGTAATCCTTAAGTGTTAATGCAGTTTCAATTTCATTGATAAACAAACACCTCAATTATTTATCTGGATAATTTATTTGTTGATTTTATTTTTTAGATTCAATTTTGATCAACAATATTAGCAGATTCGACCAACTCCATTGAGGTGATGTTTTGGTGAAGCCTGTGAGGTGACGAAACTGATGTTGGAAAATATTAAGTATATGAACAGATTGTGACTCACTTATGAATAATTTGTATGTATTATGTTAATATTTTTATAAACAGTTTCTGAAAAGTTTGTATATTATGTTAATATTTTTATAAATAGATTATGAACAGTTTGTGAAAATGATTGTTTCGATGCTTTTTTCATATAATTTTTTTTTTAATCTCAATTTATTTAAAAATGGTCCTTTTAGTCCTAAAAGATAAATGGATTCTTTTAGAAAAAAATTATTATAAAAAGGATATTTTTATCATTCTTTCATATAATATATAAGGCAAATAACACTTACTTTATTTGTAATTAAAAATATAAAATAAATAAAATAATATATATTTTTAGAATAATTCAATTATGTTCTTAGTAATAAATAATAATAATTTATATTAAATAATAAATATTGAAAAAAAAACAAGGAGAATTTTTCTTCCACATTCCTAAAAAAATATAATAATTCTTATCCTAAATAAAATTTTCATTTGAAAAAAAAAAAAAATTTAACAATCAATATATGTATTCATTAGAGTTTATATAGCAGTATATATATTAATATATATGAATTATATATACTAATATAATTAAACTAAATATCAATATATATGAATTATATATATGCAATATTAATCATATATATTGATCATATACAGTAGAATATATACTGCAATGAATACAACTCATATATATATACTAAAACACAATCGAACAACAAAAACAAAAGAAGAAAAATAAATAAAAAAGGATTCTCTAATTGGAGTTGCTCCTTTTGATCTTGTTCGATTGACGCCAATGATTCTCTAATCGAAACTGCTCCTATCAATCTTGATCAATCGATGTTATTAATGTTGTAGCCTTGTAGGTTTCGATCAGGACAATAAAAAAGAAGCAAGAATAACAATTAAGAAGAAGCAACAATTTTCGGTGAATAAGAACAAGAAGAAGAAAAATATCCGAGATTATGATACTAAATGTGAAAGAGGAAAAAAATTTTAAAAATGAAATTTGGTAATCCAACAATGGATGGAGTAAATTTAGAAGTGTATTTTTTTTTTTAAGGAAAAACTATTTTATTAATTTTAATTTTTTATTAACTAATTTAAAATAGAAAGATAATTAAGTCAGTTATCCAAAAAATATACTATTTTATTAATTTATCAAAAATATATGTTATTTTGTTTTTTAAATTTAAAATACATCATATTCCCTGCAATTTGTGGACCAAGTCCTATCCAGTATTTTTTGGTTCTTT
The DNA here is from genome assembly GCA_948099555.1 of Croton setiger. Classification (NCBI taxonomy): domain Eukaryota; kingdom Viridiplantae; phylum Streptophyta; class Magnoliopsida; order Malpighiales; family Euphorbiaceae; genus Croton; species Croton setiger. Next base: position 65,902 of record CANUEY010020985.1, on the reverse strand, counting down.
ATGTTTTTTTCCTTATTAAACGATGTCGTTCACAACCTAATGCTCAAATCACGTGAGCGAAGTTCCTCACCTATCGGATTCCAATTTTCATACAATCTCCAGCGGAATTGGTATTAATATAACCTCCCAAAAAAACCAACCCATAAGTAATTAACAGATTTCTCTTTACGGCTCGCTTATCGAGTTTGATGATTGAACTCGTTCCTTCAACTCAGTCATGGCAATTCGGTTCAGATTCAGGAGCTCAGTGAATTTCGATTCGGTTGATATCGAAGGAAAACCTTCAATTGCAATTGGCGATCTCAAAGCAAAAATCCTCGGGCGGAAGAAACAGCATATCAATCAGGATTTTGACCTCGTTTTCTCTGATGCCATAACCGGTCAAGGTATGCTTCATCCTTTTTATTCCTTAAATTGTTGTGTTCTCGTTATTCTTTTATATTCGGAGGCTTCATATTGGTTTAGCGGTGGCAATTCATTGAATTTGATTTCCAGCTACAAATGAAGTTTGCTATAATGTCCGAAACAGATACCCTGGCTGAATGGAGTTAGTTATTATCAATTAGCTGTATCATATTTGAAATATAGCTACTCTATTTGTTTCTCCTCTTGTTCAATTCTCCTGCAAAAATATAATTGTTTCAATTGTTGAATGTATTGTTTGTTTCGCAGTTGTTGCATAATTATTTTATATACTATTTAGTTTCTTTTAAGTTCATGTCTTTTGTCCCGCATTCTGAATTTTGGATCCTATGCAGAATATTACGATGACAATTTTCGACTTCCAAGTGGTTCCAGCGTGATTATCAAGAGGGTGCCTGCAGGATCAGTGCGTCCAGATACGTAAGTTGATAATTCTTTTAGAATATTGCTTTTTCTGGAAGATGTGTGCCTTATCTTATCTGATATTGGTACTCTACAGGACACAGGTTGAATCGTTTGAGAATCTGAGGATTAAAGAAGCAAATGCAGTTAAGACCTCAGTCCCACTGGTATGTAGCTGATTTTCATCATGCTAATTGACCAGGCCCTTGAGTTGTGCTTGTTATCCACCGAGTTAAACTCTCTCTTCTCAGCTTTGTTATGAAAGTATGTCTGCAAATGTATCTAGTAATTAATTGTTAACCAAACAAGAAAAATAGGAACTGAAATTGATTTTCGTATTTGAAGTTGTATCATTCCAAGCATGAAAATTCACTTACACATGAATTATGCATTTATAATTCATTATTTGGAATGGCAGTTATTATATCCTTAGTGTAGAAGAGAAGGATTTAGGTATAGTTATCAAATGCACAGCTCAGACGCACCTCAAGTGTCTAAAACTGATATGTCCGTATGTGAATATCTTTCTTAAACAGTAGCCTCTTAGTAGAGGCACATGCCTTTTTTGCACTTTGGTGCACTCCTATTTCTTGTGTCAATAGCAAGTCTCCTAAGGTTTTCTTTCGATATAAAATTATTTAGCTAGCAAAAGCTTTCATAAAATAAATAAATAAAATGCAATGCGGAACCATAAATATACTCTACAGTCTAGCTATTATTTCCCCAATAATGGTCGCCTCCTGCCGCCAAGCCTTCAATTTGTCATCCAATACTTGTTATCTATTTACTGTCTTTTCTTTTAGATGTTCGTGATTCTACTCCCTTTTCTTTTAATCTAATATACTGACCTTGTTGTCAGTGTTTTATGTGTTTTTTTCCCATTGTTTTCTGATATATTGGAACATAATTTTTAGATTTGTGTAATAAATGTTTTTTAATTTTCACTCATCACCTATCATAGGCATGTGCTTCGCCCAGAAGCCAATACCTAGGTACCAACTGTCCTTTCCGCCTTAGTGTGCCCTGTTCTTTTAGTTACTATAGCCTTTAGACTGGAAAATACGGAGTTCCTGCAGCATATACAATTGCATGCATGTGCCTAATCTTTTCATTTCCTACTTCCTCAGAATGTCGTCTGTTTCTGTGACATGCATCTTATTTTATTTACGTTACTTGTGCGATATGGTAAAACTTTGGAAAATAATTTGAGAACCATTGATGATTCAAAATCTGAAACAGCTGTAATTTTGTTACAGAATGTGGAAATTGACAACTTTGATGATTTTGGGGTTGAATTATGTCCAAATATTGAGGCAACTGAATGTGGCTCTGATCTTGATGTGGATATGAAATTTTGCTTATTCAATGACCAAGCAGATACTATATTTCCAAGGTATTACACTTTTCCCTTCTGTTTCTTGTTTTTGTGAAAAATTTGGTTTATGGTTACTGTTACATTTGCATCTTTAGTGGATTGCTCTTCAATTGATTGCATTATTATTTTTTTGGCTTTTCCTTACTCGTATTTATGACATTGGTGCAGATCTTTTGAGATGCCTATGGTAGAATGTCAGAAACTTGAAGCAAGTGAACTCAGTGAAGCTATTCCAAGAAGTATATATGCGTAATACGTCTCTTAAATTTAATCCATCTTTCTATTCAATATGATGATGTTTCTTTTTAGGGTCTTTACATATTGGTGACAATGAAGATTCATCTCAAATAAATTTAAAGCCTGGTAATGATGCATTCACAAAACCAGAGTAAGAACTAAGAAGTGGTTTTGTTATTGTCTTTTTTTTTTTCTTTCATCACTTTATGTATAAATCTAATTAATTAATGCTTTGTAATATTTGAAGGGTGGCCATTGCCAATCCTACAGTCATAGAAAATGTGAATATGCCAGCTGAGCTGAAATGCCCTCTTTGCAACACATTTTTCAAGGAAGCTGTAATGATTCCTTGTTGTCAGCAAAGTTTTTGTGAGAAATGTAAGTCCTTTTCCTTTGTGAATCATAATAATTATCTAATGCTTGCGTTAGGAGATCCTTAATGTGAATCATCACTTCACTCTTTTTCTCAGTTGTTTTTTTTACTGCTTTTCTTTCTCAATGTTGTTGGGTTAAGTGCATCAGATGTATATAATCCATACAATTTTCCAGCTAGCCAATTTTTATCTACTGTTACATTTATGAGCCTGGTGACAATCTATAGACATTTTTCCCACGGTTTTGAATGTCAGCTTCTTGAATCAAATTCTGATACCTCTAGGCTTTTAGGTGTGTTTAGCAAATTTAGTTGTTTGAGTATCATTTAGCTATTTGAATAACTGCGACCTGTTTATAATAGCTATTTACGAAAAAGGTAAAAGCTAAAGGGGTTAGCCTTCTATATAACTCTATATAAACAGCTTAAAGCCATCTAAAAGCTACTTTACAGAACGCTATAAAAATAGCTTATAGCTTTTTGACTAGTCAAAATACAAAAGGCTACTCCAAAAGCTGTACCCCAACACTACCTTTGTTGGTGCCTGTTTGTTTCTGATATTGTTAATTTTATTGTGTATTGGGGTACAGGCATTTTTATGGTGCTTATTGAGAAGGGAAGATGCCCCAAGTGTCACTGTAACAAATACAGAGCGGAAAATTTGCTGCCAAATGTTTCTCTTAGACAAGCAATCCAACATTTCCTTGAATCTCAAGTTCCAATGAAGAGTTCAGATAATGCTTTTGGATATGCTCCAGGTGGGAAGTTAATTCTTGTTTGCTTTTGTTCTAATCTTTTAATCCCATTAGTCCTATGGTGAAAAGGGAGCATAATTATTTGATCATCTAAACTCAGATGGAGAATCTGGAATTCAAGCAAAAGAAATGTCTGGTGTGGCAAGTATTCACCAAAAACAAGCAGAATCAACACATTCTCCATGTACTACTGGAAGGGGTTTCAATTCAAAATCTGGTGTTGGTAAATCATCTTTTTTGAATAAGTTGAAACAAGTAGATGCTGAAAAGCATGGTTCTAGATATCATGTTGATATGGCAAGTGACAACTTGGTTGCTGATTTCCAAGGAGAAAATGAGCCTGTGCATGTAGAAGGTATTATCATATTAAACTTACTAAAGTTGAGCTGAATACTTTAAGGTCTTATATGCTTTATGAAGTTCACTTACCTTCTACTGTGGTTCGTTTCTCAATTTCACTTCAGCTGAGTCATTTATCAAGAAGGAAAGAACATCTCGGCCCAACACTTCAGGTAAATTTACTTCGTATTCGGGTGACCGCTTGTCCGCAGCTAGTTTTACCCTCACCTTTCTGAAGAACTATCTCTTCATTTGTCTCATGTCTTTTGAATAATCCAACTTGAATTGATAGGTGTAGACAGGAGTTTTCTGGAGACAGGATGGCATAGAAGGGTAATACCCATTGGCTGCATATTTTTTATGTATTCATATGATATTTACCATGCAAATAATAATTATCATAGGAATGTAATATTGAAATATCTTGTTGACATCAGGGGAATCGAACATGTTACTTTTGTGGATCTCCTGATCATTTTGTAAGAGACTGCGCAGCTGCCTCAACTCCACAGCTTATGCTTCAGACAGGTAAAAATGAAGCCATTTAAAAGCATTTCAGAATTTAACATTTGTGCATTTTTTTTGAAGAATTTAGATATATAAAAATGCTAGAAGTATTTTACGTTTGATATGACTTGCTCAACTTTAGGAACCAACTCAAACCCAAAACCAATAATTTGCTGTCGAAGAAATTGGAACATATAAAATTTCATGGTTTGAATTTATAAAATTAATGACTGGCTTTTGTTTTTTATGTACTCTGGTTGTGAATATCAGGAAATGGCATGTTTCCAGGAGCTATGACAGGTTATTTATCCCCTTACTGGAATGGGACTCCCTTCCCTCAAGTCAGGCCCTTTACAAACCCATATGGCAATCCTTTTGGTCCAACCATGATCCCACTCTCAACTTTTCCTGTTCCCACTTTTATGCCTCCTATGTTTGGTGGTATGGCTCCCTATAGGTATGCTCAAGTTTGGTAGCTATTTAATATTTATTCATGTTGCGTCTGATTGATATACATCTGTGATTTCAACCAACTTGTAGTCAAGTATTTATGCTTATATGCATAATGATTAACGCTTAAGGAATTTGTGGTGATTTTACAAGGATGGGAGGTGTGGCAGCCCCTGTGGGACCTAATTCAGAATGGCATCTTGGCCGCTCAGAATGTGAGGAACTTCAAGGTTATGAAAAGCGACAGAAGCTTTCAAATAATAATTTTAGAAGGTAAACGACAGTAATATCAAGCAACTTGTAATCTATGAATGATAATTGTGCTCATGTTGTTCTTTTGATTTATTACTCTCTAATTGCTATTGTGCCCCTAACACACTCCTTTACCTTTCTTTTGAGTTCATCTTTTCATGATTGAAGGTCAAAAATTATAATATTTTTCATTATACGAGGTGTTCCATGATATCTAGTTTGCTGGATATTTTTCCTGTGGAAACTTATATGGAGGCTTTTCATTTCTAATGGATGCATTTTGGCTTACCAGGGGACAATTTTATGATGATGATGAAGATAACCTTTTAAATAAGAGGCATTATACTAATGAAGCAAAGAGTTCGTGTGGCACCAAATCCACCCGTGAGAGGGAAGAAAGTATTGATCACTCTAAGGACATGTTTGCTGAAAGGCCACATCGGAAACATCAACTCTCTAATCGTTTTGATTATGAACCAGAAAGATCGAATTCAGAAGTTGAAGATATGCCCAGTAGTTCCCACAGGCTTGGTCAAGAGCGGAAGAAGCATCTGCATAGGCACTCGAGGAGCTATGATGATGGCGATTCTAGTCATAGTCACCATCACAGTAGCAGAAGTAATAAATCAAGTGAGAGGAAGAGAGTAGATTCTGACACCAAAAGAGTAGATTCTGATACCAAAAGAGATAAGAAGAAACATCATAGCCATTCAGAATCTGGTTTAGAACCAAGCTTATCCGATAATCACAAAACACAACGGGAAGAGAGAGATTCTGCTCATGGGTCAAGGCATTCTAAGCACAATTCAAGGTCTGTGCATGAAGAGCGGAGTAATGAAAGGTGGCGGATGGTAAGCAGATCAGATATGGATAATGAAGATGACCATCATTACTATAAGCGAAAAAGACATTAATCAAAGTGTGAACAGGACTAAAATTTGAGGTAAATGCATACAGGAAGTTGCTTGTCTCAACTTAAACGATCAATCTGGTACCGTTAGCATTTCATTTTTGGTAATCTGTATCAGCTTATTACTAGCATGTTTTACAATCTTTCTACATTGATTTAGATTATGGGGGGTTTTAGAGTTGTCCATTTGGGCTGACTAGGCCTGTTATGATCTAATATGAATTCTTCTGTTGGTTTTGTTGATACAGATTCTAGTTAGTGGTCAGCTTTTGGAAGTAGCTTCTGGGAATTGTAATTATTATTATCGTAATATATCTGCTTTACTAATGCTGCTTATTTTTTAAGCTTCAACACTGGAGACTTGTGAACAGATGTCTTGACAACCGGAGTGCAATTATATAATTTAGGGTTGGACGCTTTATGCTTTGCCCAAATGTTTCCCGGACGCTGTTGAAGCTCGTGAAGGTACGTTTTTTCTTTCATAGTAATCACCCGCAAGCTCTTGCTTTGTGGGCATTGATACCCGGTTTAAGCAATTTGAGCCTCCTAAGTTCCTACTTACCATTGCTAATAAGTTGATGAAATTTTTCCACAAAAAAAAAAAAAATGTTGAAATTTATTTTAAGTAATTTTTTAATAATAAGCCTTTTGCTAATCTACTTGCTAAAATTTAGTTTTAACTAATATATGCGCTTTACTAATTTACTTTGATAAACATTTTTTCTGAGACTAATCTAGTTAATAAACTTTATTTTTAACTTATAAGAAGTTTAAAATAAATATCAATTCTTTTTATATCAACTGCTAATATGCTTAATATATATATACATATATATATATATAAACAAACTTATGTTAGTATCCACGTGATTGATTATTTGTCTGTGTTTTCTGTTAATTGAATATTTTTTATCTGTGTTACTATTTTTTGTCTGGAAATTAGGCTGTCCCAAAGCAAAAGAGTATTAAACAACCGATTTAGTTTGGCTACTAACTCAACTACTTAACTTAGATTTGTATATTCTTATATTCCAAGATCTAAAACTAAACTTACAGTTTAGAGTAATATTAAAATGATACACCTGAAAAATCGAAATTAGAAAATTAATTCAAATATTTAAAAATATGACAATCAAATAATGAGTCACTAAACAGGTGTACACGTACACTAGTTGGATTCAGTATTTTCTTTTCTTTCCCACGATTTAATAAGTATCTGCTCGCCTTGGAGATATTCTTAGAGCATTTATTGCTCTAGTTTTGTGGGCACATTAAAAGATGAATTTTATTTTTTTTTATTTTTTTTTTAAAAAACACTTCTTCACTACAATGTATTTAATCGGCAAGTTAATAAATAATTGTATAAAAGATTTATTGGATAGCGTCCACATTAAATAGTATTTTGTGATTGGTTAAACAATACATTATAGGCTGAAATAAGGGGAAAATAAAAAGAAATGGAAGATACTGTATTAGAGAAAATATTTTAAGCATTAATCTCTGTAACTAAATAATGGTTCATATTTTACATTTTATTGGACATCATTTTGAATCTACATTCATAGTAGAGTTACTCTTAGAGGATCTCTGATACATAAGAAAATAGAAAATATGAAAGATTATGTGATTTTTATTGATGTTCACGTTTATAAAATTAATTTTAATGCACTATCTTCTATTTTCTTTTTTTTTTCCCACTATTTAATATATAGTCAATCACATAATAATATAAAACCTCATGAATCCTAAGGATGTTTTTTCCAACCTCTCAATTCACTCATGCATTGACCATCTAGAATCTATCGATTTATAGTATATAGTATATATAAATATGAAAAATGAGATCTGTCAAAACATGCCTATAAAAAGCATAGTTCTTTGAGGATAAAATCGGCTCTTCAAAATTTCTTAATTATTACTATTAGTATCTATTTGGGAGAATGCTCAATTTGGGGCTTCAACTTAGCATCACTTTGCATTTTACTTAGCCATTTAGTAATCTTCTCAGATATGCTCATCCATTTTCTTGTTTTCTACAGTTTGTTTTCATTTTAAGATTTTTAAATATTTAATATATATTGATAACCAAGTTCTCAGTATAAACTAGAGAAAAAATGGTGAATTTGGTTAAAATAAGTTAAGTTGATACTATTTTGACTTCAATGGGTGAAGGTTGGGACTATTTGGACCTAAAAAAAGGTTTCAACTGACTAGATTGATAAATCATATCAAAGTTGAAGTACCAATATGAGCAGTCTTTTAATTTAATTTGTATTTTTAATTATCCTATTCATATTATGAATGCAAAATATATTATTAATTTATTATGTATATAGGCAAAATTAATAAGAAACCAAATATATAACAAATCGATGCATTTCAATAGGTAAAAAAAAACAGTCAACTCGTTTTTTATGTTTGCTGGTAAGAGCAATAAAATACATATATAAAAAATTCAAATGGTTTATATTAATATATTTGATAATAATTCAATTGTATTAGTATTAGATTTCTTATCTATAAATAAAAGAAAAAAAAAATTGTTTTTCGCATTCATAAAACTTCGGCGAATATTAAACAATAAGGTCCTTTGCCAATCATTCTTCACTTATTTTTCCTTTTCCAACCAAAAGTCGATAAATGAATTTTAATCTTTCAACAATCCAAAATTATCAAAACTAAAGTTTAGAATCACAGAATAAATAGAAAGCCAAAAGAAAATAATAAAAAATAAAAATCACCGAGAACTAGAAACATAAGCCAAAGAAAACTAAAATTTAGAAACTTAAAATCTGAATTAAGATAGCATGAGCAAATAGAAAACAAAAGAACACCCTTTAAAAGAACAAAAGATACGAAAAATAAATAAAAATATTATATTGAGAAAAACAGAAATAGAAGGGACTGGTTCAAAAATCAAAGGGGACTGTCACCATTGCTGTCTGAGCTCTGGCACCATCAACTAAGGCCGCCATGCGACCGGACTTGGATCAATGAGTAAAAAGGCAACTATAAACACCATATACGACATCCAGAGGAGGGAGAGCAAGCGAGTCACAAAAATGGGTCGTGGCATCTCCGGCGATGTTTTAAGCTTCTCAAATAGTTGAATGAAGATTTTGAATGCATGTTTGTAAGTCTCTCGTCAAGCTCGTCCTTTTGACATCAACCATAGCTATAGAAATATGATGAATTACAATAGCTAAGAACAAAAGAGGTTTGATTAATTTTTGGCATTTTTTGGTTGAAATTATACATAGTCCGTCATAAGTAATACTATATTCAGATTTTTCATGACAAAAATTTTGATTTGGTGTAGTCATTTGCTCCGATCAATGAAGCATCATCTTCAACGAAACCAACCAGATGTCTGATAAAGCTCTTATTATTGATGAAATCCACATTCAAACTCTTAAATCTGGGGGCACTCTAATCTTTTACTGGGAAAATAATGGAAAAGTGAAAGAATATTTTACAAAAGGACCATATTCATAACTGAGGCAAAACTTATGGACCTTATTGCATATTTGTGGAAATTTAGGGGCTTGGTAGTAAATTTAACTTCATATTATATGAAAATATGTATTTAATGTAGTGATTTTATGTAAAATATAAAATATAAATCATTACAAATTATGTTTTATTACTAAATAATATTGTAATATATGTATATTGTTTGTTTCAAATAATTTAATTTTTTCTTGAAATTAAATTTCTAGAAAGCATACATATTTATAAGAAAGTTATTTTTCCGAAAGTAAAGATTTATAAAAAAGTTATTTTTCCGAAAGTAAAGATAAATATTGTTGGTTTTCTAAACTATTAAGGAATTGAATTATTTATTAAAAATTATAATATTAAAATTTCTAAATACTCATAAAATAAATATTTTTAAATATAAAATTATGGAAAAAATAGAAATTTTTATAATTATTTTAAGAAAGTGTATTTTCTTGGGTTGAAAAGGTAGAATTATTTCTCCTGTGAGTCAAATGAAAACGTAGAATAAGTGAGTATGTAATGTAGAGAGATTGAATGTCAAATAAGCTTAAAAAAAATTTAAATTTTTTATTTTTCCTTAAAAGTTGTTTTTCAAAATGTTTGTGGCCATAATCTTCGGCACATAAACCGAAATAATATTTCTTACTAAATATTTTAAAATCATTTATGGTATTAGATTAAAAATACATGATTTTGACTACCTTTTCATAACATATATGTTGACAGGTTAGTATTTTTAAATACAAAAGAAATGTTTGTCTCCATATTAATATGTACATTTTTCTTTGACGCAGAAAAAAATATGTCCTTTTAAAAATAAAAATAGATGGTTTTGACTAACTCTTCATAACATATTAGTATTTTAAAATTTGAATATATAAAAAAGTTTGTCACATACTAATATGTTCATTTTTCTTTGATAAACAAAAAAAATGTCTTTTTTTTTTTTTTTTTTTACAATATATTAACATGTCTATTTAGGTATTTGTTTTTTATCATTTCGATATAAATATCCACTACTTAGTAGCGAAAATCTCATATTTCACTTTCATAATTTCAAAATTTTATATCAATTTTTCTCTTTTAATAAATATTTAGAATTTTTTTCTATTTTAAATTTCAAAATTCGTTTTAATTAAATATGTTCATTGGCACGAACAAGTAAGAGAGACAAATCAGAACAAATGGCGAAATAATTGGTGTATACTACAAAGACAATGCCAAAATGGAAGATTTGTTAAGGTAATCAAGATTATTGTTGAAAATTGATTATAAAATTAAAAATTTGTTGATTAATTTAATAAAGTATATGAGTGTATATATAGTATTATTATCATAAGCAAACGCATTTGTTGTGCATGGAATTTGTGATGAATGTAATGAGAAGACAATAGAAAAAAGTAATTAGCAATTTAAAACCCATATGTAAGATTTATATATTAGAATTGGAATTGTTAAGGAGCTGAGATTTTTTACAAAACTTCTCAACAATATTTTCAACTGTGCATTACAATAATCATTTGCTGCAAATAAGTATGAATCTTTTATACGGGTTTTGAATTGCTAACTTGTTCTTTTCCATTGTCTTTTCATTCGAGCAACACTAATTTCATCCACTTTCACAATTCATTCATTGGTACAATACATGCATTAGATTCCTATTCTATGACTTTAAAAGAGATTGACATCTCTTTCAATTATCAGCGTTTTTGCTTGTAAATATATGCTTTTTGTATTCAAATCAAAAATTATGTTTCCTCAAGTTTCTGTTTTTAACTCTCATTTAAGAATTCTCTCTTTAGAAAATCTTATTTGCAATCAACTTTGATCAATCCAATATTATCAAAAGCCAAACTAAATTCATATTCACAACAAAAATTGTTCAAAAAATTAAAATTAAATTTTTTTAAAAAAACGAATTCACCCGCTTTTAAATTGGACCGTCCTTCTGAAACAACATGATTACTTTTGCTATAAAAGAAAAAAGTTATTAAAAATGATAATAATAAATAATAAGAATAAACCGTTTTCTGTTCTGAAAAAGAAAAAAGAAAACTGGTTGCAATTACTAAAAACACCTTATAGATTCAAGTAGATGGATAATGCGAAGGACAGGAGTATCCATCCCGCTAAAAAGTATCCAACCAGTCTTGTGGGTCCCACGTCTTCCGGTTCCTGCCACAACAATCCATTTCTTTTCATTTTATTTTACAAGGTAAATTGAAAAATAATTAATGATAATAACGATGAATGCAAACCTGCGGTGGAGGAGGCTCAGTTGAAATTTTTAATTTGTCAGTTTCAAAAGGCCATGCATATCTATCTGATTTCTCACTCCTTGTTAAGCTCCAATCATACAATCTTCTTTCTTCTGGTGTTGATAATATTGAGTAGGTTTCCTGTTTGCAACAACACAACAATATTCTTCATTCATTAATCCAATTTTATTCTCATTATTTGATGAACAAGATGAGCTCCTACTTTTAGCTGTTCCATTTTCTCACTCAGCTCTTCTTCATCTAATCCTTCGTTCAACAATGCTTCCACTTTCTTTTTGTATGCTTCCGTAATCTGTTTAATTAATTAAGTAGCTATGTCAAAACAGATAATCTAATCAAAATCATGTAAAAATTAATCTAATTTATTGTTTAAGACCTGCTCATATGAACATCCTCTTTCAACTCCAAGTCGCCCATAGTAATCTATATCTGTAATTGCTGAATTCTAAAACAAAACCTCATCAGAAATGCAAATTCTTCACTAAATTACTTCCAATTAATAGTTTATAAATACTTACGCACGCCTCGAAGAGCTCTTTCCACGTTGAGAGAAGAAATCAGAGAAGGAGGTCCATCTGGAACTTCAATGAAGGCTTCTGATTCTTCTGTTTCGGTCGCTGCCGTCTCTGTTGATCCATCGCTGGAACTTCTAATTGCAAATTTTCGTGGTCTCGTTGCTGTGAGTTTGAGATAATTTATGACTACGGTGCCGCTCTTAGTGGTTGGAAAGGGAAAATTCTGCCGAGAAATGTACAGCATTGCTGTGGTGGAGGACACAGCCATGGTTTAATGGCCTTTATTGTATTTGAGCGCTTTATGTGTGTGCGCGTCCTGCATATGATATAATATGAGTGGAAAAGGTAAGGCCATTTTTATACATCATGATAATAAGAATGTATATAGCAAACAAAAAATGTCGTTGTAGTATAGTGGTAAGTATTCCCGCCTGTCACGCGGGTGACCCGGGTTCGATCCCCGGCAACGGCGTTTTTTTGTTTCTTAAAAATAAATCTATCAACAACACGACGTCGGTTAACAGCTGTTTAGTAAACAAAAGGATCAGGTTGCTGAAAGTAGTTAAGTGTGGCGTCTTTTCTCGTCTGTCACGCTTACCGGAGAGTGGATTCAAGATCAAATCTATTTTTGTCGTTAATTCATCGAAGCTGGAGAATATGGATGCCGGCAGGAGTTCGGGAAGTGACTCAGGACCTAGTGGACAATTCGACACAGCCACCTCCTCCTCCTCCGGTAACAATGAACCGCGACGATTCCCTCTGGCGGCTCAGCCGGAGATCATGAGAGCTGCCGAAAAAGACGACCAGTATGCCTCCTTCGTTTACGATGCCTGTCGCGACGCTTTTCGCCACCTATTCGGTCCTTCTTCTTTATCTTTTTCTTTTTCACCTTCTCCATTTCAACTGGCTTTTCAAATGTAATGAAAATTTACTCCTCCTTCCCCTCGTATAGGTACGAGAGTTGCAGTGGCTTATCAGAGTGAGGTTAGTTATTAATCTTCTGGTTTTGATTATCTGCAGTTGAACTGAATGATGAAATTAACATAAAATTTGGTAATGTTATTGTTCCTTCTCTCAGACAAAGCTTCTCGGACAAATGCTCTATTATGTATTAACAACGGGTTCAGGGCAGCAAACTCTTGGAGAAGAATACTGTGACGTTACTCAGGTTTTTATACTTCCAGTTTAGTTTACTATTGATTCCCAGTCAAAAATGGAAGGATTACATTTCTAAGTTTTATGTTCTACACGGTTATAGCATCACAAAAGAAATCTCCTTCATTTGCAAACCTTCTTTGTATTTGATTTTGCCTGTGTGCTTCAATTCATGAAATAATATAATCTTCTTCTACAAAATTCAAGAGGAATTTATGAAGGATTTTTTTTTTTTTTTTTTTTAAGAAAAGAATTAATGAAGGGTTAGTCCTTTTCCTTTGTTGTAAATTTACTCACATTGTTTATTGTTCTATTAGGTTGCTGGGTCACATGGACTCCCTCCAACACCAGCAAGGCGTGCTCTTTTCATTTTATATCAGACTGCTGTTCCTTACATTGCAGAAAGAATTAGGTTTCCTACTGCTTTCTGCGCTATTTTGTTTGAACTTTGGGTGTTTAAGTTTGACATATTTGTGCATTGTTTCCTTATTGTTCTGAAGCTTCATCGCAGTTCATGTTTTTGCTACAGCTCAAGAGTTAATTCACGCAGTATCAATCTTGCGGAATCATTGGCTGATGAGCCCTCATCTTCTGTAATGATTGACCTCCCATCTTCCACCACATCAGGCACATCGGAGTCTTTCCTATCAAGGTTGAAGCAGAAATTGAGTGAACTTTGGTTGCATGTAGTACGACGCTGGCCTACGGTATACCAACGCATTATATTATTTTGTTTGTTCTCACACACAAATACGTAGTCATATTTTGTTTTCTTAATCTTTGCTTAAATAAATGTTTGCCTGGTCTAATATATTTGTTCTTGCACTTGGTTTGCTTTGATGGTGTGGCATGAATACTGCTTGTTCTGTGAACACCTTGTATAACTCTTAACTATGATTTCATATCTTTGTGGCATTCAGATGCTCCCCGTAGCTCGTGAAGTTCTGCAATTAATTCTTCGTACCAACCTCATGTTTTTCTACTTCGAAGGTTGTTTCTTCTGTCAAGTGATTGTTGTTGAAGATTCTAAAGGAATAATTGAATATGATAAGTTTATAATCTTGTTTCTTTCTGCAGGTCTATATTACCATATATCAAAACGTGCAGCTGGCATTCGATATATTTTCATTGGAAAGACATCAAATCAAAGGCCAAGGTTTTTTCCTTTACATTCTAAGCAAAAAGAAAAGAATTTATTTGGTTGTACAGCAGGAGGATGGGTGGGGCTGGGAGTTGTGGTGTAGTGGCGTGCATGAATAAATATTTTTTGTTGTGGTCATTAGCAGCTGCCTTAAATTTTCTGTGAGATGTTTTCTTTAACTTGTTTGCATTGGCTGCTGGTGCAGATACCAAATACTGGGAGTGTTTCTTTTAATTCAGTTATGTATCATTGCTGCTGAAGGCTTGCGGCGTAGCAATATAACTTCTATTGCAAGTTCAGTTCATCAAACCTCCTTGGAGTCCCATCAAAGTTCAGGTTAGCAACATATTCAATAAGAGACCAGTAGTACTGGCACTGGCTATTTAATGTTATGCCTCTTGTGCATCTTCTGCTAAATATTAGGGCATTGTCTGTTATTGTCAAGAATATTATCTCTTTAACATCTCTAATGTTATCACTCCTATTAATTTGATAGGTGAAATTGGTTGCCTGTAAACTAAAATGTAAACACTTTGGTTAGTCCTACCTGCCATTACTAGGGTATGTTGTAAGCAGGACTGGCATGATAAATAGGAGTATTAACATTAGAGATTTTAAAGTGATAATATTCTTGATTCTGTATCAACCTATTTTGTAGTGAAATGCCAAAGATAGCTGAACTAATCTTCTTGGGTTTATAGGACGAGGTTTGCCTGTGCTAAATGAAGAGGGTAATTTGATTCCTATGGAAGCTGGCAGAGGAGGATGGGCTGCTGATTCCACCTCTACTTCTGAGGTAACATTTCAGTTTTTCTTTCCCACTTCTCAACACCCCTTTTATGCATTACTGCCTGATTGTCATGTGCTCTGTACAATAAAAGAGAACATATAATTTGGGGTTGAGGTAAGAAGATATGTCTGAGCAGAAGTAGTTGTTGTGCATTAACTTCTTACCACTTAGGATTTTGTGCGTGGATGTAATTATGTTAAAATCTTAACATTAGTAGAATCATGGATTTAACATTCCAAGCCCGATGTAAAATAGAAAGGGCCAGAATTCTAGGAAGCCCTGCCCCTGGAGCAATGTACATGGATCGTTTGAATGACAAGTTGTTTTCTATTTGTTTGGCCTTTGTTTAATATGACGTATTTTCTGAAGGAACTATTTGTGACATGAGAAAATCAATCAACTATGATCCAAATCCAAGCCAAAATGCGACTGCTTTGAAAACTCCCTTATGCTGGATATTATTCTCTGTTGTTTTTTCTGTTTTGTAAATTTAAAAAAGTTTTTGGTACTAATTCTGCTACCATTTTGTGTCTGATTAGTCTAATGCAGCAACTGGGGCAAGCAAATGCACACTCTGCTTGAGTAATCGGCAGTACCCAACTGCTACTGCTTGTGGCCATGTTTTCTGCTGGTTTGCTCCCTCTCTCTTCTCATTTTTGTGACTTTACTTCTTGTTTGCCAATTGCCCGAGGTATCGATTTTTTCTATCTTATATTATTGCTGCATGCTTTTTAACGCAGGAATTGCATAATGGAATGGTGTAATGAAAAACCCGAATGCCCTCTTTGCCGGACTTCAATAACTCACTCAAGCCTAGTGTGTTTATATCATTCAGACTTTTAGAGAGATGACGTTTACCCTTTATAACCTGACAGAAAGAGAATATAATTTGGAGTTTCTTCTGATGATGTAAAAGATTCAGTCTAATATGAGAATGAATTATTACGACATTCGCTTCCATGGTGGCTACAGTAATAGTTGGATCATAGAGCGAACAAATTCTCCTTTTCCCTGCTGAACTACGATGTACTTCTGTAGATTGTCTGAGGCACGGCCGCAGAAAACCAGTGGCTCTTGTAGCGCAATGAGATCCTATACTCAAAATTTTTTTTCTTATGAACAGAGGCAGACCATGTAATTGATGAAAACCACAAAGCAAGGGTTTTACTACTCACCCACTTGTTATATATCTTGAAGTGTTTAAGGTGGAAGCTATAGTGACATATTAGTATCACTGGTGGGGAGTAGGAAACGAAATTGAAGAACTATTTTTGCACTTTTCTCTTTGATATTTTCCAATTATATTTAGGATTGCCAAAGAAAAGGAGAAAAAAAAAGTATTAGAATCATAGAAGTCGTGCAATCCATCTTGGGGTTTTTATTTAGTATAGCTATGAGAAGGTTTTAAGGGTGGGGTTTGTTTTGTACTTTGTTTTTTTTGTCAAAACCTTTTTCTTAAATTTATCAGGCCAACTTATTTTCAGTCAATTCTGAATAAATTAATCTTGTTTAGTTGTAATATGTTTGTGAATACTAAATGAAATAGTTTGTGAAGTAGTTTGTAAGCATGTGAAGCAAATTCGAGTTCGGCAGATTTAGCAGAATGAATGAATTTGAACGAGTATTTAGAGAGACGAACTACAAATTATTCGGTAGCGCTGTGATTGGAGTTACATGTGTTGCTTGGGCAATTACAATGGCTAACATTTAAATGATGTAATATCACAAATTTGGAATTACATGTGTTGCTTGGGCAATTACAATGGCTAACATTTAAATGATGTAATATCACAAATTTAATATGGAAATAGTTATTCGATGTTTTCTTGTTAATATTCTCAAAGGCACCCTCGTAAGGGGAATACAATTTTTTTTTTTTTGTTACACTTGGCAAATAAGAAATTAGAAACGATACAGAATAAATGCGAATAAGCATAAAATATACAGAACAATATGATAATTTGACATTTCAAATGTCAATTTAAAATACAAAACAAATGCGAATAAGCATGAAACGATATAGAATTTTCAAATAGCATCACGAAAGGGGGCAAAGCAGTAACAATGTCTTGTCCTATGTTTTTTTTTTTTAAAGATAGAAAATTACTTAATTTCTAAATTTATATAAGCACCTATAATCTTCTTTTCATTTTCGGCTTTCCAAATAAACTGAAACATGTACGGATTTGTCTCCATTACCCCAATTAATCCTTGTATTATGTTTTTTTAACTGTTAAATTTACATAAATATACATATGTTCTAATAATGCATTATACAAAAAGTGCTATAATGTGTGAGAGATTATGTAATTGATTATTCAATCCGTGAAATTTAGAGTTTTAACTATATATTTCCAAGAAATTTGATACTCAAATTATTAATAATTAATTTGTTTGAATTCAACTTAGAAGATAAGCGAGTTTAACTCAAATTTGATTTATTAACTTAGTTTTAAGCATGTTTGCGAGTTATGCAAAATTTGCAAGCTTAGATTAATAAGTACTAAAAAATTAACTAAATAATATTGTTGACTTATGAAACTTGTGCTATATGTTTGAATTTTTAATCTTGATGTATCACTTTTAAATGTTAACAAATTTAGTGTTTGAACCTTGAAAATATTAGACAATGTGGTGTATTTTGATGATTGAATTTGTGTCAGAATAAAGATTCTGGTAGCACCAATGGGCGAAAGATAATTAAACGTATTTTTTAAGCTTTTTTTTTCTAGAATTTGATATTTTGATGTAGTTAGTTGTGGATTTCGCCGTTATTTTTCAGAAAAATTAAATGACTTAATATTTGTACATTTTTGTGTCAAAATTTTGGGTGACATTTTGGCAATGCAAATCATTAAAATACACCATAATGTCTAACATTCTTAAATTTTATACAATAAATTGAAAAAAATTAAAAGGGGAGACACCAAATAGATATTGGTTAAAAGTTCAAATACTAAATTTCTAATTAACCATAATGAAAAAAAAAAACTATGTTTAATCTTGACCGTCCATAATAAAACAACATTTATAACCATTGGACCGAATGACCATGATATATAGAAGTTGGGTACCGGCTCACTGCTTGCCAACTTAACTAAATTTAGGGTTTCTCTTGCTTAGAATTAAGAAGCTCGTAAACGCGAATCTGTTTCGCTGCTCATTTCTCGGAAAACATGGCGGCCCAAATCAGTAAGAAGCGCAAGGTAACTCGATTCTGTATCATCTTTTTTCTATCTTGATTTTTTATGGAGTGGTCATAGAAAAGAAAGGAAATTCCGTTCGAAGCGTAAATGTAACTAAGTCTAAGCTTCGAATTTGATAAATCTTTGGATCAATTGTCATTTTATTTACTTGTTTTGCTATGGAAAGATCTCAGAAAATAAACTCTACTTTTGCTTATGGAGAAGATGAAAGTTACGCACTTAAAATTTGTGGTGCTTGATTTCATTGAGAATGATTAGAAATCAGTTGTTGAATTCGAGTTTAATTTTCTTTCCTTGTGCTTTCCCCCCTTTCAGTTCGTTGCAGATGGAGTTTTCTATGCAGAACTAAATGAGGTGCTGACAAGAGAGCTGGCTGAGGATGGTTACTCTGGTGTTGAAGTTAGGGTTACTCCTATGCGCACTGAGATTATCATTAGGGCTACTCGTACACAGAATGTTCTTGGTAAGTTGTCCCAGCTGTTATGTATTTTTTTTACCTATTTGAATTCCTATCAGATGTCTGTGTCAGTTAGTAGAAAACAACTCTATATTGAACAATCGAATATATATGTGTGTGTGTGTGTGTGTGTGTGAGTTTGATTTAGCTGTTAGCTGTTCTATAGCCATAATGTATGTTGCTATGTAAGCTCATGAGTTTTGGGGCGTTTGAGATTTTATCTAACTATTGAGAATCAACATAAGGTATTTGTCTTGATGGTTTACCATATTCATGGATGAGCTCTAGAAGTATACAAGATGCTGTTTTATGGTGCACTTCTTAGAAAATTTAATTGTTAGCTGTGCTTTCTCTTCTTTCAATGGCATCCTTGTGCTCACAGAGAAGTTCTTTTGGCTGAATACCTTGTTTTTCAGGTGAGAAGGGAAGAAGGATCAGGGAGCTGACTTCTGTTGTTCAGAAACGATTCAAGTTTCCCGAGAACAGTGTAGAACTGTATGCTGAGAAAGTTAACAATAGGGGTCTTTGTGCTATTGCACAGGCTGAATCTCTACGTTACAAGCTTCTCGGAGGTCTTGCTGTTCGGAGGTATGCTGTTAATAGCACTGGATATTTTGTTGTATATATAGGCTGTAGGTTACTATAGTAGATATATGTTTTATGGAAACAGTACTGATGTCACTAATATTAAGATAGGTAAACAGTATTTAATGATTATTTATTGGCTGTTTTATATTGCTCCTTTATTCATAGCAGTTTGCCTCTTAAATTTTCACATGACAGATGATAAAATTATTTTGTTTTCATGCTGCCAAGTTTATTTTGTTGTTCTAGTGTTTCTTTATCTTTATAGGCTATCTTTAGTTCTTTACAAAGTTGAATTTCATTGTCATCTTTACGGCGAGTTGGTTAACTACAACAAAAGCCCTCTCGTGTCTGAGGATGACTACATCTAGCATGCCATTTATTTATTTTCCAGAATTCAGGGAATAATGTCTGTATTCCTTGCACTTGAGTTTGGATGGCAGATATCTAATTATGTTCAAATAGCTAACCTGCCTCACCCTGCCCTGTTAGGGAATTCCTTCAATTGTTCAAGCCAACCTTAGAATTATATATCATGCCATGGTTTTAAGTTTTATGATAGAATAAACTGGTATTAAAATGTACTATTTTGCACACATGGTAATTTGGTTTTTTATTATAAGGTAAATGGTGTCACTCCTCTGACCTTTTACTCATAACATGACCCAATGAGTTTTGCCCCACCTTGCCCTGTTCTTGACTATTTATGGGAGGGTTCATGCATTGATTAATACAAGGTCTGCTTCCCATATGCATGCAGTCTTGCTCACTAAGCATTGCATTCTCCTCTTTGCCCAGCTAGATGAGCCTTGGGGGGATTTTAATATAAATGCTTACAGAAAAACTTTTAGGAGTCTGTCAGGCTTCTTGCACCCCTTTTTAGGTGCTTGGAGTTTGGAATATTCTCCCACATCTCCTATTCCCGATATTATTTATTTTGTTTGGGTTTTGTGCAGCCATTGCTGCCCCTCTTTCATTCTTGTTCTTTTAGTACAAATTGATAATATAAGTTCTAGGGGCCGTTTGGTTTCTGGAATTCAAATTTCCCTAGAAAAGTTATTTTCCTAGGAAAATAGATTTTCGGAAAAGTAAAGGTAGGAAACTTGAATTCTCATGTTTGGATAAAAATAATTTTTTTAGGAAAGTTCAATAAATATGTAGAATTAAAATTAATATTTTATTTTAAATATATAGTTTATCCACGAATTCAACTTTCCCATGGTTTGAGTCGGAAAAATACTTTCCCACTCACGTACGTGGAAAAGTAGCTATGGGCTCACATGATTAGGAATTCAACTTTCGTGGGAAAGTTGAACTACAAATTAAAACAAACACAAAAATTCAACTTTCCCATTCATTTTTCTGCAACAATCCTTGAACCAAACGTCCCCCTAATTTTCTTGTTCGTTTTGCCTTTTTGTAGAATTAACTGAAAATCTGCTGTTGCTTATGCTTTAACCTCTGAGCAATGTATTTTTTATAACAGTATCTTCTTTACAGGGCTTGCTATGGTGTTTTGAGATTTATTATGGAGAGTGGGGCAAAAGGATGCGAGGTATTTCCTTCTCATCTTATAAATTGGTATGAGATTTACCTCTTTATACTGCAAGTACATATATGTGTTGTTTAGAATCTAATTTTGTTGCATGTGCTTTAGGTTATTGTTAGCGGAAAGCTCCGAGCTCAGCGTGCTAAGTCTATGAAATTCAAGGATGGATACATGATTTCTTCTGGTCAACCTGTCAAGGAGTATATTGATTCTGCTGTTAGGCATGTTCTTCTAAGACAGGTCAGTTGCTTCTGATGTCTGCATTTGTTCCTGTTGTTTGCTGCCAATCATTTGCTAATTTTTCTGGACTCACATGCTCTCTACTCCGTTGTCTTGTTTCTTTGGTACTAGGGTGTCCTTGGTATTAAGGTGAAGATAATGCTTGACTGGGATCCTAAGGGCAAGGTTGGTCCTATGACACCACTGCCTGATCTTGTCACAATTCATCCTCCCAAGGAAGAAGAGGAGTATATCCCCCCTCCTCCGCCAGTAGTGCCAACCAATATTGAGATTCCAGTTGCATGAACCCTGTAATAGACAAATAAGTATTTAATACCAAATTCGCTTTTTGTTTTTTTAAATAGATCGTAGTGGAGAAAGATATTAGTTACCTGTACGAATTAAGAAGATTAGTATCGGCTTGTTTGGTTGCTAGTGACTGTTGTTTTTGTTCTATGAATCAGGTAGTCATGTTTTTTGTAACAATTTACGTTGGAATGCAGAATTCCAACTTTGAGTTAGTTTTTGGATTTTTTTTTTTTTATTCCTATTAAAAGACTTATGTTTTTCCTCTGCTGTTTATCCGATTTTGAAATACCCTACTCCTAGTGGCAATCTCCAGCAAGCACTGCTGGTTGCTTTGGACCTTCATTAAAATTAAATTTGTCCAAGCTTCCGGGTTCGAAATGATTCCATCTCCGTCGCTGCCTCCGCCACCATCCGGGAAGATAGAATTTCATTAGCTACCATCCGCCAATATCATTGCTTTGAACAATTCTCTACCAGGAAAGTAAGGCATGGCATATACCGATTGCATCTCATTATAATTATCTCAACTTAAACTAGAAGATACTAATAATTTTTTAAAAAAAGTTGAGAAGGCATTAATTTTTTTTCTCATTTACAATTACAAGCAAATAAATATATTGGTATTTGAGTGGTGAAATTATGGTTTTATTTTGACGTCTATGTTGAAAAGAAAGTATCACAGGAGCATGCGGGAGCAGTAGTGGTGGTTAGTGACTATCATAAGCTTTTCTTTTCTCAAACTTGATGCTTTAGTTTAGTGACTGTTGAGTAGAAAAATCAAACGATATATTCTGGCCAAAAAAATATGGTCACGCACCCGTAATCATAATCACAATAATCCCTTTTGGGTTGACTTGCATTTGAAATCCTCTCCTCTAGTGGAGTGCGTGGAGCACTACAAAATGTTTTTAAGATTGGGGTTTTGACTATACAAAGTCGTGATAGAATTTGCAACTAATCATAAATAGAAATCCTAAACCCATATTTAGGAGCATTGCGAATGAAGCCACTTGGTCTCTCAGGAAACAAAGCTCAAACCCTTTTTGCACTTGAAATGAGCACGTGTGCGAGACAATTCGACGGCATATCACTCGAGAGCGCCATGCTTTTTAAGGACATATTGAGTGCCTTAAAAAGGGTCTTTTGGAGCACCAAGCAAGCATTAGCAAACCCACTTCTACTGCACTAATTTCCATTGGTTCCCCCAACTTTCTCTGGGATTGTTCATATTAGTGCTGTTAGTGGGGGGCACCAATCACACCCTTCGCTCGCTATGACATTTATCTTGCTTAAACATTTATATTTTCCATTATGCACTCTTTCATATTTTTAGTTTTGTGATGCTTAGTACTGATATAATTAATACTATTAAATTGTACACATATAGTCCAGCGACATGTGTATGTATAACTTTAGTAATATATTAAGATTCTAAAAAAATAAAAAAAATTTTGAATTCATAATTTATGTTCATCTTATTATGAGATCTAATTCTACATTCTAAAAGTTTGAAATTCTAAAACATTCATTTCACTAAGTTTGTAAAATTTAAAATGTAAAAAATTTTGTGACATAATCGCTTATAATTAGAGTTGTAATTTATAAAAGTTAATAAGCGTTCAGCTTAATAAAAATTTGTTGAAATTCAATTCAAATGATGAATGAATTAACCTTTCGAACTCAATTAACAAATAATCAAGCTTAAACTTGATTCCTGAGTTTGTAAGTTTGGATTTGTATATAGATATTAATAGAAAAAATTAAAGACATTGAGTCCGAACTTGAGCTCAAATCTAATATATTTGAGCTTATTAAGTAGTGTTTGAGTTTGATTGTTTTCAAATGAACTAAGTTCGAGCCTTAAAATATATCTTTAATTAAATTCGAGTTTTGTTAAATTTTTTTGAATAAAACTCAATGAATACAACTCAACTCATTTAGAGCGCAAATTTCTAATTAGGTAAATCCTTAAAA
Organism: Croton setiger; assembly: GCA_948099555.1. Lineage (NCBI taxonomy): Eukaryota > Viridiplantae > Streptophyta > Magnoliopsida > Malpighiales > Euphorbiaceae > Croton > Croton setiger. Next base: position 42,199 of record CANUEY010020985.1, on the reverse strand, counting down.
TCTGATTTACTCCTCCAACTTTACAATATAAAGGAGTAGCAATAGATTATTGAACATTCAATGGTGTGTCTAAAGGGAGCAAATCCCCCATGATAAGGGAGGAACTCAGGATAAATATCCCCTAAATTACAATAAATAAACAAAATTCTTTCGATCAAAGTCCAAGCCTTTACCGTAGAGATGCAGGAAACTGGCTATATTTATTTATACATGATGGCCTAGTTAAGAAAATTAGTGATTTTAACAACAATTAGTGGTGTGATTAAGCACATTAAACTCAATTATTCAAATTTTTTTTTTTAAATATAAACTCAATTCTTCAATTACATACATGTATATTAACGTAGGTTAATAGAACATTAAATGGTTTATATTTTGTAAAAATGATGAAATCAGAGAAAAAAACAAATTTGAACTTAAAATCATAAAATTGTTCTTGTATAATAATGATTACAGGGGCCGAAATCATGATTAGATGTTAAAAAGGAAATTAACAAGGACAAGAAGCATGGAAAAAGGGTTTTGACCCCCATATATAAGAGATTATTAAACCCATTTGACTTATATAATAATAATAATGGGAATAGTATTAAGAGAGTTTTTAAATGGCACAAAGGTATTGAAAATGATATACAATGAACAATGAACAATGTTGATAACACCTCATCATCATCATGGATTTTGATTTAAATTAAATATTGTATGTAGCCTTGTCTCCCCATTACACTTCATCTTTTTCTTTAAATATATAATTTTTGCTGATAAATTATATAGTAAAATAATTATTTTTTCAAAAAATAGAAAAACTGGCATTAATTAATTCACAGAACTATGTAATACGATGAGTATGGTTTAATCTGAGAAATTATATGGTAAAAGATGCATTATTATTATTAGAAATAAAAGAAAGGAATGATTGGTTTATAGACACAGAACAGAAAGGAGAAAATGGGAAAGCATGAAAAGGACATCATTAACTTATAAGCACGCAAAGAGAAGAAATTGAGAGTGGCCTCTCCACCCTCTTAGTGGACTCCCCCCACGCTTACCACCTGCTTTTCCCACCCACCTTCTCCTATTTTTTTCTACCTTTTTTACCCCTCCCCCCACCATTACAATGCCCCATTCTCTTTTTTCTGTAAAAGGCTTATTTTGTTTTTAAGAAATCCTACCTTCTTTTCAACAATAACTCTAATTATCTGTATATGAAATTATTTACTCTTACACACAATCAGTAGAAATAATTCTAATCTTAAAAATAAAGATTTCATAAATATGTTTTCATTTCACTACTAAAGACTTAATTGTGATTAGTGATTTTATTTTTTTTTTTTTGCAAATCTTCATTTATTCAATTATTATTATTATTTTTTTAATTTTACAAGTAAGGATATTTAGTTAACTAATTAATTGATAATGTTTAGATATATATATATACTGTACTTGAGATGAGACTTGTGAGCGGCGACTATAAGTTGAGCACACAAGACCCTTGAATAGCCAACAGAAGACAGCCAAGTGTGATTCCATGTTGCCCACGTGGCATTATCCATATGAGTAACTATTAACAGTAAAAGGGCCCACCATTATCCCACGCGGACTACACTTTTTCATTTCCAACTTTCAAAAGTTAAAACCCTTCCTATATATTCGATGCATTTCTCTTATAAATTAGCATCCATCTCTGCTTCAGATATTCACATCCCATTTTCCCTCTTCTGAATCGAGTTTAGCTGTACAACTCCAAGTAAAATCTAGTATGGGTGAAGCTGTCGAAATCATATATACTAATGGTTTCTCCAAACTTTGCAATGAAATGAATCATCAGAACATTGTTGATGATGATTCTTGGTATGAGGAAACCATTGATGATGACCTCAAATGGTCTTTTGCCTTGAACAGGTTATTAATCTTTCAGATGTTTCTTGGTTTTTTCTTTGGTCGAACAAATATTGAGTACATACATTAATTATCTTATAAACAGTGTCCTGCATAAAGGAACTAGCGAGTTTCAAGACATTGCTCTTCTGGACACCAAGCGCTTTGGCAAGGTAAGTAATTTTCTTTTATTTTATGAATAATAGTTAAACCATATTAGTAATTGGAGGGAAAATGGAAATGTGCAGGTGTTGGTGATAGATGGGAAGATGCAGAGTGCAGAAGTGGACGAGTTTATATATCATGAATGCTTAATACATCCAGCTTTTTTATGCCACCCTAAGTGAGTTTTATCTTTTTTTTTTAAAAAAAAGTTAAACTGGTGGTAGTGAACTTTGATTATCATCCAGGTTTCGTAAATGGAAGTTATTATGCAACTGACCCATTATTTAGTAGAGTAAGATATAGCTTAGCAATAAACATGCATTAAAAAGATTAATTTTTATGTAACGTTAAACTGACATGCAGGAGATCGATTAATAAAAAATATATATATATACCTTAGGAAGGAAAAAAAGAAGCATTGGTTGACAGTAATATCAATATCAATAATTCTTTTGTAAATTAATTAATTATCAATGTATATTTCAAATACTCCATATTATTCCTTTTTAAAAAAATTGTCATTTTTATGGTTTTTCTTTTCAAAAAAAACCCTTAATTTTTTACAATTTTCTTTTAAAAAATTAATTATTTCTTAGGATAATTTTTTTATTTCGATAAATTATTAAGAGAAATTAACAAAAGTAAATTTTTTTTATTGTTATAAATTATAAACTTAAGATAAAAGCTATTAATATTTTGTGAATAAGTAGACGATATATGCATACTCCTAATTATTATTACCTCCACAGAAGATTCATTGAATGCAATTAGCGGAAAATCTTCTATCCAAGAGTTGGAAAGATGTCTTGTACACCACCATATACAAAAAACTTTTGTAAATTAATTTTTTTTATTAATAAAATATCTATTTTATGAAAAAAAGAATAACAGTGAATTTATAATTATATATGGAAGTCAGCAGCATGGTTTTGTGGTGGATTTAAAAAAAATAAAATTATTGGCATTTTTTTTTTTAAAAATATATATATAAAGTTAGAAAAGAAAGCTAATGTGAAGGAATTACAAATGAAACAGGCCTCAAAAAGTATTCATAATGGGAGGTGGGGAAGGATCAGCTGCGAGGGAAGCACTTAAGCACAAGTCAATAGAAAAGGTTGTGATGTGTGATATTGATCAAGAAGTTGTTGATTTCTGCCGTACACATCTCACTGTAAATCAACAAGCATTTTCTCACAAAAAGCTCAATCTTGTCATTAATGATGCCAAGTAAGCGCTTTTTTCTTTCTAATTACTTAATTAATTAGCTAATCTTTGTTTGTTTTTATGATCTTTTTTTTTTTTGTATTTGATTTATGAAGGGCTGAGTTAGAGAAGAGAAATGACAAATTTGACATAATAATCGGAGACTTGGCAGACCCAGTTGAAGGAGGTCCTTGCTATCAACTCTACACCAAATCTTTCTACCAGAGAATTCTAAAGCCCAAGCTCAATGATAATGGCATTTTCGTCACTCAGGTTTTTATTTTATGCTGTTAATTGCAATAACACTTAATTTAATTTCTTAAATACAAAATTTGAAGAATGTATATATGTATATATACTTGTAGGCTGGACCAGCAGGCATTTTTACCCACAAGGAGGTTTTCTCCTCAATATACAACACCATTAAACAGGTCTTCAAATGTAAGTAACATATATTTAAAATCATGAGTTTTTTTTTCTTGATTAATTAAGCAGAGCTATTATTATTATTATTATTTTTTTTTTTTTTTACGTGGGAGAGTAGATGTGGTGGCATACAGTGCTCACGTGCCATCTTTTGCTGATACTTGGGGATGGGTCATGGTATGTTATTTTCCATTTTTCAGTAATTTAGTCCCTAATTTTTAGGTATTAAACAATGTGTTTTAATTAATATGTACAAATAAATAGGCCTCGGACCAACCATTGTGCATAAATGGGGAGGAGATGGACAGGAGGATTGAAGAAAGAATTGAAGGTGATTTGCTTTATTTAAATGGACCTGCATTTCTCTCCTCTACCACCTTGAATAAGACTATCTCTCAATCGTAAGTTCTTCCTCTTCCTTTTTTCCTTTTAACCAAAAATTACTATAATATTATAACTAACAATACACATTATTTTGATTCATTTTCAGGCTTTTAAATGAGACTCATGTCTACACTGAGGAAGATGCAAAATTTATTCCAGGGCATGGATTGGCTTACAGAAATTGAGTGATGCAGTAATGAGAACTGCTGTACAGAGATATCGTAAAATTATAATTTTGTCATTACATTTTCATTTCATTTATATTTTTGTTTCTGTATTTTTTAAAATTTGTTTTGTTTTTTAGAAAGTTATATTATTTTAGCATTTCTCACTAGAAACAATATCATAATTAACAAGTCATGAATTATTTGAATCGTTTATTTGCTCTGATTACAAATATATCATTAGTTCTGACTGAAATAACATCAATATACTGGAAAAATTTAAAAGTTAATCGATTGATCGAATTATTCTCAGCAAATATACATTATTTTAGTTAAAACTAATGTCATTTTTGTAATCAGAGCAACGAAACGATTTATATGAAACATCACTTGTTAATTTCCAGCGAGAAATTACGAAATAATATAATTTTTCTAAAATACGTAAAAAAAATCTATTTCAAAAAATACAGAATAAAAAATGTAAATTAAGTAAAAATGTGAATACAAAATTGTAATTTTTCCTAATTATTATATTAAAAATTTATGTATCAAGTAGCTCATTATTCTCTCAATTGTTGAAACATCTGCTTTCTTTCTAGACTTTATCAAATGTCTTCGTATATTTTAGTTTTACTACTAAATAATGGACTAAAAACATATGAAAGATGTCCAAATCTTTAATTAATTATAATTTACAATTTAACTTGCAATTGCTTCATATTAGTTTCTAATTGCGATATGAAGTATTTATTTTATGGTAATATGTTGTGAGAATATCAATAAGAAAGCAATTTATAAAACCAATGCCAATTATATTAACAATTTGGGACTACAGCTTTGTTGTTATTGTTAGAAGCCATAAAATGCTAATCAACATAAAAGAAACTTCAGGTTCTCTAGACAAACGACGACGCGGCCACCAAGAACCACCCCAGCACCTACTAGACTAAGCAAGAAATTCTCGAGAGAAGGTGTAACTGAAAAGCCCTGCTTCTGCTATTCCTGGTATTATTAGTTGCATAACCATTGCAAGTGTGGTCATTTTTAGGTGTGCTTGTTCCATGTTAGGTTGCTTGTTTATTGCTTTATTTAGAGATTTCTGGATAAGTAAGGATTAAAGGTGGTATATAATTAGGGTTGTTAGGGAAATAGACCCATTTATTTTAATTTTAGAGCAATGACTCATTTTTTGCTTTAACATGGAAAATGAATTCCTTTTAAAAATAACATGACATTTAATTTATATTATACAGCTGTTGTACTATTACTGTACGAACATAAAAAAAAAATGTTATACTATTATACTGTTTTTGTACTACTATTGTATGGATATTGTTTAACAATAAGTACAAATTTTGTACTAAAATTATACATAGTCCTTTTTTTTTAACAAAAGGTTAAAAAATACTAATAAAATTTAGTGAGTCCATTTTTTCTAAATTTTTCTACTTTGAATTCGTTTTTCAAATTAAAATAAAAACGGAGTCATTTTTTATATATTCAACTGTATAATAAAGGTTTTTTGAGATGAGTTGAGTTTGATGGAATCCTAAGCGGCTAATCTCAATTGGAATCATAAGATAAGGTTATCCATCTCAACTTAGCTTGATTATTGTCATGGAAATGGATTTTTATTGAAAGTTGATTAAAGATTTTATAGATGTTAAAAAATTAGTCAATAATATTATTGCATTGCTTTAGGATAATGAAATATTCCTATTTCCATGAGGGACAGTACAAAACTCTTTTTAACTAAAAAAAAAAGAAAAAAACTAAAATGCAGTACATAAAAATACGTATACATATCCAACTAAGGCTAAGTAGAAGCCAAGGCATTTTGAGATTGGGATATAAAGCAAAAACCCATAGAAGAAACTACAGGAGAAAGCATCCACCAAGCACCAGCTCCTAACCTTGACCAAAACTAAAGATCATTTGACAATTTCATGCAAAACCTAAGTCCTAGAATCAGCAGTCAGCTTAGGAAATACAAAATCTCAACAGCATATACTATATTAATGCAAAGTCTTGCATTTGGTAGCACACTCTCTTTTCTCTTCTGCAAAGATGACCTTTCCCATTAGTATAGTCAATCCGATGAATACAAGAAAACGAATATGCACATTACAGCGACAAACTATGAAAATATATTTGATCATAGATGGTAGTTAGGCTGATTTTTCATTTTGTGGCCACTTCTTTGTTTCCTTGATTTGATCACAACAAGGTCTAATCTTTAGAGGTGAGGAACAGGGACATACTTTCAGAGCTACAATCATCAGCTGCTCACGACAGATGATTCTGACCCAATGTGGCGTAGATGGACTTGTTGAGGCAGAAGGTAGTACTTAATATTTAGCTCTTCAAATATCTTCTTTATCTCGAGCACTAGTTCGCTTCGCCGATTGTTCTTCTCCCCGAATTCTTGGAAATTCATTGTGTGATTACAATAGAGAGCCATTTTTAGTTTATTCACATTCTCAATTTCCTTCACCACAACACTGTGGTTGGGATGCCAGTGGTGTGAATTCTTCTCCAACAACCTGACCGAAAATAAGAGTAAAATATTCAAAAAGCATGCGAAACAGAACAAAGTTCCAACTAATATTCAAATTAAGTTAGCAGTAACAGCATAGACTCAATATTTGTCCTATCCCCATTTTCAGTTAACTGCTGACTTAAAAACTCCCAGTATGCTGTGTAATATGCATGCTATGACTTGCAAGAAATGCATAAAGGCATTTATGGAAAAACTGAAGTTTAAGCAGGCACTAAATACACTCAATGAGACAACTACAACCGTCCACTCATAATTGCTTTATTGTATGAAAAATAAAAAAATAAAGCTGAAGTTATCTTACTTCTTAATTTTATCTTTCAGCAGGCCAATTTTCTCCACTGGGGTCGCAAAATCTATTGAGAACTCCACAGTATCACCCATGTCAGGGCTTCTGTAGTAGTTGCTGATGGGCTTCGTAGCCAAGACATAATTTGGATAGAATATCTTCTCATTATCAAGCTTCAAGAAAACTGTACTTAAGATGTTCATTTCCTCAACTAACAACTGCAAAGTTTGAATCAAAAGACAGTTTTGTAAAGAGCTCTTAGCCCTTAAAAAGAAGAAATGGAAAAGGAGGGGAAAAAGTACTGCTCTAAAACATTACCGGCACACCATCAACAACACAGCGATCGCCAACATCAAATGGATGCATCACAAAAACAAAAATGATAGCTTCAAATATTGTCTTGCAAGTATTTCCAAACATAAAAGCTGCAACAACAAGCTGTGACGAGAGGAAGACAAGTACTTTTGTTGTTGCAATTTCCATCAAAAGAAGCCAAATAATACTAGATATAATAATAAGTATCACTGTCACAAGTTTGTTCAATTGTTTGACAGCAGTTTTGGTGTCACTTAAAGCATGAGCAAGCGCTTTGCGACCCTTGTAAACCTTCACCTGTTGAAAATAAAAGAACTGATCATGTACAAGAAAGAACCACCTGTATTATCACATATCCTGGATGGGGACAGACATTAAACACAAAATAAATTGATCAATTTTGTACTAATATCAACCCCTATCACAATACCAAAATCATATATTCAACACAAAAAACATCATGATTAAAAAATACAAATGAAGCAGATCACATGATCCATGGAAGAATCAAAAAACTTTGCCAGTATGAAAAGGCAATACATTCCATTGTAATAGTGAGAAAGGGAACTCTGGAAATGCTTGTTTGGGATTATATTCACCCATCTTCAAGATGCAGTGTCTTTCTTGCAAGCCTAATGCTAATCACTATCACTCTAAACAATGGGATTGCATCTTTTCGTATGGTTTAAAATCATGGGAATTCGGAGGGAGAGGATTACAAAAAGTGAGCTTTTACAATCGATCACCAAAAATTCAAGCAAGTCATTTTAATTTCATTTGATCTTTCTTCCTCTGCATCTTAGTAAGGGATCAAAGCAGCCTATTAGGCTCCTCTAAATAACATAAATAAATGATAGTTGCTTAGCATACAACAATCATAAATAAAAACCCTTACCACCCAGTCTGTGAGAGCTTTTCTGTCGATTTGTCTAGTTTCAGATACTTCAAACAGCGGAAAAACATGATCCACTTCCTCCTTAATCATAAACCTTAACAGATCCTCCTCATCAATGTACCTAACAGAGGAAAACTTTTAAAGGGAAAAGCAAACGAAGAGAAACTAATCTAGGAATATCATATCATAATCACCAAGAAATGCATATTACTCACTTCCAACCAGGCTTGGCTACATTTCTGAAAATTTGATAGGCAGCAGCAGTTGCTTCCATCTCATTAGTGATCTCTGAATCAGTTTGTTCACCTGCTCCCTCAAAGGTTTCTTCCAATGTATTAGAGATTGTAGATAGCCCTGAATTGGCGATTGCATCAACCAGAACCTTCATTGTCCAAGCAGAAACCTTTTCTTGCTTCATCTTTTGAAGCATTCCAATATCAATCACCTTTTTCTCCTTTGTTTCTTTGCCCTTTTTGTTATTCCTGAAGCTCAGTTGACCTGAGCTAGCTGATCTCCCAACCCTTTCAGCTTCCTCAATAAGAGGACGCCCTGAAAGAGTTTGCAGAACATACTGATGGAAGACTGATTCTTGAATTCTATCAAAGAACTTGCTAACATGGAAATTAGATGCTAAAATCTTTAGCAATAATGTTTTCAGCAGCCATAAAAATGACCCAATAAGAAGTGAAATAAGAGTCCAAGTCACACAGTCAAGAATCTTGGTAGCTGTTTTAGATCCTTTAACTTCACGATTGAATAAAAGTACCCAAGTGAGTAGAACCAAACCTATCCACATAAACACTTGAACACTCTTCCTCAACCCATAAACAAAATAAAGCACTTTCTTCCTTAGCAAAAAATTCCTCTCAATCAGGAAAACAATAATCTGCATAAACCATTTTGTGAGCAACAAACCGGAGAATGTTACCATTACAAGCACACACCACTTCCAAAACTCCAGCCCCCAAATCATGGTCTTCACAAGTTTCTCAATAGTCAAGCCTGCAACCAGACACCCCACAATGCACGCAAATGCTACCCACTGAATCACAACTTTTACTCTTATCCTCTTTTTCTTTTCTTGATTCAATTTAACCTTCTTGACAACCTCTTCTATCTCATCCTCATCATCTCCTGGTCCTCCAGGAGATGCCATTAATGGAGTTTTTGGTGTAATGGAGTTCGCCCTCATGCTAGAAGCAAACTTGTTATGAGGCGACCCCCTACTAAATGAGTTCCTATAGGGGGAAGTTTTAGCAATCTGTTCTTGCAAAGTTAAACTATCCTCTTCAAGCAAGGTATCATCAATAGGATATGGTTGTTCCCCAAATCTTGACTTGGGTTTAGAGTACACTGACCTGGTTAGTGACCTTCTTCTAGTTAAGTTCTCACTGGTGGGGACTTTGGGGGGCTTATTGGGGCTAGCACTAGACCGTGAAATTTCTGGTGAAGGATAGCTAATTGGCACTGACTTTGCAAACCCATCAGCATTTGATTCTGTCAAAGGTGAATTTGGCCTGCTCTCCCTAAAACCAACAGTTTCTTGATCTTTTGATGAGGCCAACCCTTTTGGACTAGTATAGCCGTTTGAATTTTCCTTATTTGAGATAGTTAATAGCACTTCTCCTCCTCCTCCATTGCCGGATATCTTCTCAACCATGCTAATGTTACCACCTCTAGGACCTTTCTCCTCTTTGTCGTCCATCAAAACCATTCACCTGTATAAACAGCTAGGCCTAGTTCAAAAAAGTACCAAATAAGCTATGAACCAAAATCCAGATTGAACTAATTAAAGAAAACAAACAGAAACTAATGTGCACAGTGAAAATACACTATTAACAATTAACAGCCAAATCAAGTAAACTAAACTTACATACAGAAGCTATTCTCAAAATATGTATATATATATTACAATACAGAATCAAGAACTTGATTGTTGACAGCAATAGTGCAGTTGAGCACCAAAAGAGCAGTGTTTGTCGCAGCAATTAAAAGACCAACAGAGAAAATTCTTTTGAGAGAGGAAAAAAAAAGGAATAGTAAAAAATAAAGTGGAATATGAAAGAAAGAAACAAAAAACAGGGCCAACACCACGCCACCAGCCCCAATACGAGGAAAAAGAAAGAAATAGTTGTAAGAGATTATTATTATGACAAATAAAGCAGAAGTAACACAACGCAACGCAACACAACAAAATAGGGCCACCGTTGTCAGGTGATGGTTTTCTTCTTCTAGAGGGTGAAAAGAAGAAGAATAGTTTTTGGGTAATGAAATATCTTGAAAATGTGAAAAACCAGCCACACAGCTAAGCTCAGTAGAGGATAAATGGGTATAAAAATCAGAGAAAAAGAGGGAAGAATAAGACAGACTACTGAGTCCATTTTTCGGACAAAAATCTAAAGACGGATAGACTTTTAGCACGTTCTTCAATGAAATATAATTATATAAAGCCTTTTTATAGATTTATGAATTTCTTCAGGTTGGCTTCAACTACGGTTTAAGATTCGATTTACATATGTCACCGTTGTTGGGGATTGACCTGTTTGTATCGTGTCCGTTGAGTCTTTATTGTATTTGTTTAACCAAGATTTGGTTGGTCGGTGGGTTCAATATCCGTTGTTGTTTTTTCATCACAATCCAGTAGAGATGAGTAGGAGGTTAAGTGAAATTTAAACAAATATTTAGTTGAAGTTGTAATTTTAAACTCACCCTTGTGGTTTTAAAAAAGTTCAAATTTTTTGCCAAGTGACACTTTCATATAAATGGTTTTGAACTAAATAATGTCTAAGTCTGAATTTCGCTCCAACGAACCTATAGAACTGTTCTACAGTGAACATATGTACTTACGCACCAGTTGACAATTAGTTTATAATAAGAAATTATTTGTTTTGGACAATTGAGTCTATAATAAAATGTCGATAAGTAAATTAAAACAAGTTTACAAGAAGTTTATAAACTATTGCATTTACAATAAAAACTAAATAAATTCTGCAAATTTTGTTGTGGACTACTGCGTTAGTAATGAAATCACCTTTTTAGTCTTCTTTTAATCATCAAAAGTGATAATTTTTTCTTTTTTTATAAATAATTGCTAATAGTTGATGGGGAAAAAAAATCAACCTTTCAGTGTATAAATCCCTTTAATTTGGTGATAAAACCCAACTATCTAAACACTAGTACGGGATGGAGTCAGCATGGTCCAACCAAGGTTTGAAGCAGTTATTGACAATCAGCTCACATGTAGTCCATATGGGTTGGTTGAAGGAATTAGAAATTTTTTTGCAGTCAGGTTGGCTGCTTATTTATTAATAGATATGCTATGAGTTGGTCTAAATTAATAGATTAGTACATTAAAATAAGTACAATTAATCATATCGCATAATCATAACTCTCCAAAATTATTCTGCGGTGAATTTTTTTGAGGATTGATGCGATTAATGCGAAGGATGGCCTAACAGAAGGATCTTGATCCCATGCTAGGCAAATTAGATTAATCACGTCACTCCCTATCTCTCCATTGTCTTCAGGTAGTGCTGGCCTCAAGTTACCTTCTGCAACTTCCATGGCAATCTAATTTTCATAATGACAAAAGAATAGTATTAGAATCACCAATTTAATTACCCTAATTTTTATACTGGTCATAAACATACCTTGCTAGGACCAAATTCAGATTCAATATAAGGATGATTGCCTGTAATTATCTCATTCAATATAATCCCGAAACTATATACGTCACATTTTTCATTATATGGCTCGCATCGAATAACCTCCGGTGCCATATAAACATATGTTCCTGTTACGATTCATAATAACTTAAAATCACAATTGAAATATAAATTGAATAATTAATTTAGAAAAGTTTGAATACATACCAGTTTCTCCAGTAAGAGCCATTTCTTCATCAGTCAAGAATCTAGCATGACCAAAATCTGCAACCCTAACATGATTAGCATCGTCCAAAAATATATTACTAGGCTTAAGGTCTCGATGAATGAGTTTGGGTTCCTGTTCATGTAAATACTGCATTGCTTGAGCAATTTCTAATGCTTTAGCAACTCTATCTTCCAATGGAGGAAGAAGAATCAATCTCTCTTTTACCCTAAAATTGGTTCTTCCATGTAGCCATTCTTTTAATGTCATCTCCAAGCATTCTGTTACCATCCATGCATGTTCAGGAGGATCAATGCATGCACCCATTAGTTGTAGCACAAAACGATGCCGTTGCCTTGATAATGTCTCCAATTCTTGAATGAAAAATGATACCCCACTTTCATTTGTTTCAAATATTTTTGGAGATATGCATTTTACTGCAACATCTAGCCCTCGCCATGTCCCTCTGTAAATTTCTGCTGTGCTTCCTTGTCCTATTTTCTTTTCTAATTCAATCTAATCCAAAATATGATCTTTTTTATCAGATTAATACAGAAACTAACTGAATTTCATAACAAATTATACATGTAATTAACAAGCAATTGTGTAATACGAACCTCATGATGGTGAATGTACCATCCATTCAATTTGGCATTGCAAATGAGTGATGCAAGATCTGAATTGTGGTGTGTTGAAGGAGGGAGTGAAGGAGTAGTGTTGCTGCTGGGCATAGCAGAAGAAGAAAAAGATATATCTGGGTGTTTATCATTATTATTATTATAATCATCTCTGTTCTTCCGAATTATGAGGTCCAAAAATCCATTATCTTGAGCTACTTGAAGACAGTATTTCAAATAGTCATGTGTTCTTTCCATTCTCTTCCTGTACATTATCCTTAGCTCCTTCTGCTTTTGGACTTCCCTTTGAAGCTCTGCCACCTTTAAAAGCCCAATACCAACATATTCAGACCCATGTTATGTAGGCCTTTAAGGCCCATATTACATAGTATGTAATTCCAACTTATATCATTAAGAGAGACATTTTAATCCTATAATAAAGTTGAGATAAAAAATTATGATCTAAACTTACCTCTTGCTCCAATTTAGAAGGAGTTTGTTGATTTTGACTGGTTGAAACTACAGATCCCATACTCATACAGTCATTAAAACTCCGGCAAAATCCTCCCGACCGTCTGGAGCATCTGGCAGGCTTTTCCAAATTCTGCGCTACCGGCGACTGGCCAGGGCTTAAAGGTTTGGACTTCTTCGGGTGGCTGTTGCCCGCAACAATCATGCTGTCTTTAATTTAGTTTTTGTTGGGTAGAGCTGGCAAAGCAGCGGGAAGCTTAAAGTATGATCGAACTAATGCATATATAAACAAGTTAATTAGAAGCCAAAATATTTGGCGGATATTACAAATTGGTATGATTTTGTAGAATAATATAATATATATTTTAACATTATAATTGGGTATAAGGAAGAAATTCTCCATGTAATTACTGATTACATACGCGTTTATAGCTAATTGGACGTACGATGCCACCTAAAAGAATAAAGCCAAATCTTAAAAAAAAAAAAATACAAAATTCAATAAAATTAATGTGGTTCGTTATTATTTATGAAAGATCTCCAAAGTGCACATAATTCACACATTCAGTTTAACCTTAAAAAGCGACTAAATGCAATTAATTTATATAAAATGCTCCAATTTTCTTTTTTTTTTAATAAGTAATAATTTACTGTGGGATTTTGTATTTTGGGCTTAAGATAAAATAAATGAAATTAAAACAGAGGTGGGACTTATAGGCTTAGCTGTTAATTAAATAGTTAATAATAAAAGATTCATCTACTTCTGACATACTCAACACCTACATTTAAAGTCATATTCAAATATTCTTCTTTCATATTAAAGATTCAATTAAAAAGAAAAAGGGTTACGATCTAATGGGAACTTAGCAACTCATATCATCTCGGGATCGCAGCCATTGAAGATGTTTGTCTTGACCGAATATGATGATACATTATCATATGCAAAGCAAAAGGGCGGTCCATATATTTCTCTAAAATTCAAAGTGATGGTAAAATTTGAGATCCAACATTTTAATAATGTCGTTTTCTGTTATGAAAATCAGGGCTTTTTGTTTTTTACATCTTTTTCCAGTTTTTGTAGACTTGTGTTAAAGTTTTCTATTCAAGCACAAGAAACTTGTAAATTACTTTGGACCATCCAATGCATCATCTTAGAAACTTTTTTTTTTTCTTTAAGTTTTTGTAATTTTAATCTTAATTTTTCATATTATAAAACAGATGTATTATGTATATGATTACTTATATGGCAACAAATCAATACTTATGTTTATATAGACCTATATAATATATAAGCTGCTCTTAAAAAAAGGTATCATTATATTTTTTTAATTTTATGAAATTTAGACAATTTTTTAAGACTACATAATACACAATATATATATTAAATTTTGTAAAAATATATAAATTAATTTAAATTGAAAGTTTGAATATAATCTAAATAAGATCATAAATATAAATAAGTGTAATTATTTAGTTTTTAAAAATATATTATAAAATTAATTATTTAAACCAATGGTAATTTTATTTATTTTGCCAATATCTTTCTGAAACATATTATTTTGATAATTAGTATGTGTGGTATAGTAAAATAAATATATAAATATGTATGAAATAATTTTTACACTGTGTTTTAAATATGGCATGTTTTACATTTGTTTAATTAAAAAAAAAATTGTCTTCTGTAATTTTAAGTCGGTAACCGTGTAGTCTAAATTATATATGAGATAAATATATGTGGTAGTGGTAGGCTAGAAGTGTGCTATCCTCTATTTATTACATAATTATTTTAATGAGAGAATAAGATAAAATTAATGTAAAATACTAGAAATAGTATAAAAAATAAGGTTAGTAAATTAAATGAAATTAAAAAAGAAAACGGTCCATCCTATTTGCAGGATTCTTTTTGTATCTTTGAATGTATTATATAACGAACCAGAAAACTGTATCTATCATTATAGCCTACTTAGTAAACGACAGGAAAAGAAAAGCATTAGACTCCAAAAAACAGATGAAACGACAACCACTCTACCTATATATACCGTCACCACCGCCTCATAATAAAAAATAAATAAAAATCAATAACAGAACTGCAACGAACATCGCGCCTGCATTATAATAATAATACTCCCATTTACAAAACCTCTCATCAGTTGGTGCGAAAGTAGATAAATCGGTATTACCTTTCTTCCAGTCAAAGAAATTCTACCTTATGATTCCCTTCTTAATACAGGCTATAGTGTAATTAATATATTTTTATTTAGGTTGTTTAAAAAAAAATCATTATTTAACAATTCATAATAACAATTTCATATAAACTTATTTGAAATTATACAATTTATATTATTTCATCCAACCACCTCTCTTGTTATAAAATTAGTAATTAAATTATCAAAAACTTACATATTTGTATTATAACTATGTAACTAACTGATCATGCTAAGAATATTATGATTATGATTGAGAGAAGGAATTATTAAAAAAGAAAATTAAGGGTCAACAATGGTAGTAGGCAATATAGGCAATTTCTTCTTCTTCTTCGGTTGATACCCACCAATTTTATTCTTCTCATCATTGCCCCCAACTTCTCCACCCAATGTACGGAATCTCCAACTAGAAACTATTATTATACTTCAAATTTTAACTACATTCTATATTCCTAACTTTTCATTACAAAATCCTCTTTATTAACACTTCAAACTTATAATAAACTAACCCATTAATTACTAATCCTGTCCTTACCTACATTTTAATAAGATTAAGTTACGGTTCCACCAAATAAATATTTAGTTTGTAATCATGGATAGTGTGAAATGTTGACCAACAAACTAGCTATTTAACCATATTTTACACTACTAAATTCTGCATTTCTCATAGGATATTATTAAGCCTACTATATATACATTATATTTGTTCCTTTATGCTAGTTTTTTTAATTGCTCTTTTGTGTTTTATGTTTTAAGTTCAAGTCCTTTGGTAATCATTATTGCTAATATACTTTGTTTTTATTTAATTAAAATTAATGATTGAATTTTGAAGGATTGATGATTCGTTTTAATTTTATTAGAAGCCACGAGTATGAATGAATTTTATATATTATATAATATAAAGAAATGTTAAAAATATAAGACAGTTTTTATATTTATATTATTTTTTAATATTATCTATCAAAAATAAGAAGATGAAACTTTTGAATATTTTAAAGTAAGAGTAATATAGTCAATTTAATAAAAAATTAATGACAAATAAGAAAAATTTTACACATTTTTAAAAAATATCATGAGAAATTTCTTATATTTTGAACATAGGAAGTACTATTTATAAATATATCTTCATTTGATTTGATTTTCGGTTAATTTGAGGGGATCATGGATGAGTTAAAAGACAAATGTGTTCAACTTAAGGGTTGCATCATTTAACAAACTTGTTTTAACTTAATTATGAGGTTGTACTTTAATTCATGAAAATGCAGCATCTTAAATATTAAAGACACAGATTTAATAATTTTTATCATACCTCGATCTGCATTAGTTTGCGGCCGCTGAATGTAATTATACCATGTGTGTTGTGACATTGGGTGAAAAGCTAAAAAAAAAAAATTAAAGAAAACTGTGTTTAATAGAAATTATTATCTTTCATAAAATTTAGTATTAATTATCGTAATTAAGCCATGAGCGTCCTTAGTTTTGGTGAGAGTAGTCTACAGTATTCTATACCACACCCATTCTCTTTACAAAAAGGGGAAAATTTTTCCTTTAAATCGCTGTTTTTTTTAGTCATTAACAGAAGTTCATATTTTCAGTTTAACAAAAAAAAAAAAAAAAAGCAATCACTTTAATTAAAAGTGCTGCCCCTAACATTTAAACTTATATATGCTTATGAAGAAAATATATCACTATAAGAGTGTGATTTTATTATTCATCTTATCTTTAGGAAAATAATAGAATGTAGAGGTTTTGTATTCGAATACTGTCAATTATAGTTATGTAGTCCATACGATAATCTGTTCCATTAATAGCATTCTTTATATTATTTTTTTTAAAAAAATAGAATTTTAACAAAATAACACATACCAATTAATATAAATCCAACCACACTACTAAAAGTTAAGATCTAATCTAAACGGGTATGGTTTTATATTAATATAATTTCTATTTATAAAAATAAATGCGAATCAAAAGATTCCATATTTAATCAGGAAGATAAGAAATTTCGGGTTGGCATATTCATGAACTTATTAATAACATACAAATAGGACTTCTTTTGATTGTGGTGTGTTTTAATTTTCAACTCCAAAATTCAAGTTATATATTGTTGCATTAACACCCCATCAACAAACTAGCAAAAAATAATTAAAAAAAAAAGAATATTTCTATTTAAAAGACTAAAGAATATATTTAAATTTACTTTAAAAAAACTATTAATTTGGATGACAATAAAAATAAATTAAATTCAGGCACGTAGATTAATTTTTTCCATATAATATGTGGACTGAAATAATATGATTGCATATTTGCATGTGAACATTAAGTCGCCATATGGTGTGTGCATTGTAGTTAATTAAAATGTAGAGATTAGAAATCAATTAAAATGAAATAAAATTATTTTTTTAAACAATAATTAGCTAGATTTTAATACACTATTATGGTAATATTAATTGAATTTAGTTAATAGTGAATATGGTAATTTTTTCATAATATTACTATATATAATAGATTTATTTTTATGAGAATTGAAGATTAGGAATCAAAGGCTAACTTGCATTGTAGCAGTATAAAATTTCATTATTGTTTCCTTAAGTTAATTGCGATTAAGAGAAAACGATTGTCTCATGACTTGAAGTTGAAGAGAGGAAAGATGAATTATGGAGTTGAGCTGCTGGGTTTTTAATTTTGGTAGAAGACTGTGAGGTTGAAGAAGATCACATTTATATTTCCTCATTTAATTAATTTTTCTAGTTTACTAATGACATGTTCATAGAATTGTTAAATATAATTACTGGGAGTAACAAGAATTTAGAAAACCCAATTACAGAGAAAGAAAAAAGAAAGCAAAAGCTCTCACTTTCTCTATTCCCATGGGCGAAGATCTGCCCTTTGCTTGTGATTACGATCTCTCGAATCTTTCATTTTCCTTCTTCTTTATTTCCTTTTCTTTGTATGTATCAAAATCTGTAATGTCAGTCAGTATCCATAATCAACATTTTACGCATCCCCACTTCCCCCTTTCCTCTCTTTTTACCATTTCTCTCTTTTTCTTTCTTCCTTCCTATTTTGTATTTGTACGTATCTGAATCTCATAAACACACATGGCTTTTTTCATTCAACAATCATTAATTCACCATTCTTCTTTTAATTTCTAGAAATTGTAGTAAATATTTAATTAAAATTCTTGTTTTCGAATCTCCGCTTTCCTTCAAACACGAGGCATGCACTACTAACATATACTAAATCAATCATCATTTCTGGACCAACTAAACAAGACTAGGATTCGCAATTAGTGCATGGAACAAAGAATATTTTAAAAAATATAAAAGGAAAAACAAGAACTTTCACCATGATCATAGGGTTTTTTTTTTTTTTTTCAATTACCTCCAAAAACAAATAACAAAAACAAAAAATTAAGATTTTTAATAAGAAATTATGCACTATATTGTAAAATTAAACTACACTATTAAGCCATTAGCAATGGCACGATTAGTATCGAAATGGGTAGTTTCATAAACAGGTAGCTCTTGACAATACCTATCTTTTCCAATTATTGACAGATGATCAAGTTCGAACAAATCTGAACTTGAACAGCTTGCATCATCGTCTTCCTCGTCGTTATCATCCTCGAAATGATAACTGCGAACATCCTTAATCATTGAACTCTCTTTTTTCTTCTGATTTTGGTGATAATCTTTCAAGAACTCTCTTGCTACTTCCTCCACTCTTCTGCTCTGCTCCTTAACCTGATATTTGACCTCATCGTCAATTTTTTTGGATTGGGATTTCCCAATTTTCCATGCCGTCGGCAGAGAAACTGCCATTAGACTTGTTGGTTCTTCTTCTTCGCATAAGGATTTGTGTCCACACGGTCTGCAATCTTCGTCGACTATTACACTAAAAGGGTAAAATCGAACACTTCTTTTCACCCCATTACGTAATTTCTCTCTTGTGGATGGCGAATTCTTGCTTAAACAAGATCTTGAAAAAGATGAGGCTGAAGAGCAGGTTGATGATGCTTGCCCTGATCTCAATTTTCTTTCTTCATCATAATTTCCAATTAAAGAAGAGGGGGCTGTTTTTGATTTCTTTGAATTTCCTGTCGTAAACAGAGAATTAATGAAGTTTGCAAGCTTACCACCTGGTGAAATTGGCTGTTTCACCTTGTTGTAAATCTTTAAAGCTTTTGATTTGGACTTCATTATGCTATCTTCAAGCCTTGGCGTTTGGTCTGTAGAAGAATTGTAGTGATAATCGCCAAACATATGCAATTCGCTCTGTTCATAAAACAGAGCTCTATCTGTTTTCCCCGATTTCGCAGACACGCTTGTTCTTACAGGTTTAGGCCTTGTCGGAGGTAAGAAACCGCCTTTAGACTTTGCACCATAGATGGATTCTGTATCGGAAGACGAAAATCCACCAAAGCTAGAATCTGAAGAGCTAGAAGTAGAACTGAAAAACAGAGGATCCTGGTCAAATTCATGGTCAAGCTGCGATTTCCGCTGAAATTCTTTAACATTTTCTCTAGCAGCTGTGGCTTTTTGGTTAACCTTGTGATCCATCCATTTTTCGATCAAACAAGCACGTCGAAAAGCTGCAATTTCTTCATCTTGTCCAATGGGTCTGCAACTTTGAATACCAACAACTTTGTTTTGCTTCTTGGGCATGGATTCTCGGTAGAATTTCAAGTCTTCATGCTTGGTGGTAGTGTCACCCTCACAAATAGAACGGTAGATTTCATCAAGAAGAGTGGAAGAGAAAGATGGGTTCTTTCCCTCTGGCTTATATCTATCTTCTTTCAGCGGTTTCTCCCACTTGTACATGGTTTGTTTCTAGAAAATGTGCAAAAATCCAAGAAGAGGAAGAAGAAGATATTACAGAGAAAGAAAGAAACAAGTAGGGATTAAGTTGACGTGTTTATGTCTGTTGAGAGAGTGTCAAAGGCTGCAAAGAAGAGAAGTGATATCAAATCATGTATAAAGAAAAGAAAATGGCATTATTAGGAAAACAAGGAAGAAGAGAAGAAGAAAGGAACAGAGACAGAGCAATTGATGCGTTTTGAGGAAAAAGAGAAGAGTTTGTGTCTAATGAGAACCAAAATGGCACGCCTTCCTTCACTAACCCACAAACAATATAAATTAAAATTTTGTAAATTGTAAAATAAAATGTCACGCCTCGAAATGAAGATGAGATGAGAAGAAGGGCAAAGGGAACAGGAGAGGAGAGAGGGTTTATAAAGGAGGATCTATCTACCATGCGCGTACATGTCCATCATCCTCTGCCAGCTTGGCTTTTACTTACGTGGCAACTTATTTTTAGCCCCTCTCCTTTCCTACAATTACAAAATTCAAATTTTATTATGTAGAAAATGGAGACCGGGGAGTAATAGTATGTGGACAGTCGTATCTCAACAGTTGTGGGTCCATATGTTGGTGTACGATAGGGATTTGTATGCCAGTAACCTAAGCCAGTAGATGCGGTAATTTTTTCGAAAAACAATATATATAGTGGCAATTTCAACGGCTTATATTAATTGGTATGGGTATGATTCTACAAGCTAGCATTTCCTTCTTTGTTTAAATTTTCCTTTTGTTTTTCTTTTTATAGTTATTTTTATAATTATGGTAACCTTCTAATCATATTAAGGTAGTACTAATTAAAATTAAATAATGCAAATAAAGGAAATATATCATTGTAATTTGAAGGGTGATTTGAGTTGTAATGAATAATTAATATAGAAAAATAAATGCAATTAGTTTTTTTTTTTTAAAATTTGAGTCAATATGATGGACCTCCTTAGTAAAAAAATACAATTTTATCATATATGTAATATTTTTGAATGATTTAGAAATATTTATATGGTGAGATTTACTCCATAAAGAAGATCCATAAGAAATTAAAATTATTAAATTTTTTAACAATATTTTTTAAATGAAAACAAAGAAAACTGTGTTTAGCATTATGAAATACTTGATATTTATTTTTTTCATTTTTAGATGTTTTAAAATAATAAAGTGAAATTATAATTACTTTTTTCTCCTTGGAATAAAATTAAAATAAAAATAAAATTCATACTTAGCTTATAGAAGTACAAAATGTCCTAAAAAAAAATCAAAACAATTGACACATTTTTCTTTTTTTTCAAAATATTACACGAACAAACTCACTACCAAAAGCTTCATCATAAAATTACTATAAATCCCTGAAAAAATAAAAATATTATAAAAATAATATGATTTTTACCCTAAATTTAAAGTTTTAAAATAGATTTAATAATCAAAATTTTAAAAACTCTACAATTATTAATATCCAAAATATTTTAACCATCATTAATGTTAAGCAATAAAAAATACTTTAGACTATTTTGAGTTTACAAAAAGATTCAGTTTACCGAACAAGTACGATGTACCATATAACATGTTTCTCCTTATGGAATATACTAGAGGATTAAATAAGTATAATGGACCACATGACATGGTAATTCTACTCGTAAATTGCATCCGCCGCTTTAGAAACATGCATCAAATCAACGATATAATATGGTTATTATTAGGGTTATGCATGATTATCAAGGTTCCTTATTACAGTCGAAAACTGAATTGAAATCGCTTTTAAAGGAACAAAATCAAAATTAGAACCTAACAATTTTTTTAATCCGAGTATGTTTTGGTCCTTTATTGAAATCAAAATCAAAACTAAGAAAAAAATCAAAAAAATTTATATGTAAATAAAACTACATAGTTTTTATTAAAACTACTATTTTACTAGAGTATTGGTGAAAAATTAATGACTTTCTTAAATTATTTAATTCAAAGTCAAAATTATTTTTTATCAAGAAGTACAAAACATAAATTGAAAATTAATGTTTTTATAAAAAAAAATTATGATTCTAATTTAATAAAAATATTAAAAACGAGAATAAAAATGGTTCCAAATTTAGAAAAAAAAAATATGGAGCATTTTTCTTCAAACTAATCAAATCAGCATTACATGTTACTACATTTTTTACTGTAAGTTTCCCAATTTATAAATTTTACTAATTTCCTCGTAAAACTAAGTATTGTGATTTAAAATTTAAAATTATATATTCATATATTAAACAAAAATTGAATATATTATGTAATTCTGTACTTGTAAACACTATAAATTATAATTCGATTATTAAATGAAGGAGATTTATTATTTAATTAAAGAAAAAGTGATAGAAACAAAAATATAGAAATATTGAGATGGGAAGGTTCGATGGGGTTGGGTTGGTTCATAATCCAAATCGAGTTGGCATAGTCATAATAAATTATTGAAAACAACCACAACATAAACACGCACGAGACAATATATTTAATGTTGGACTGTATTCCTTTCTTATTTATTACTTTTTTTTTTTTTTTTGTACTTAGTGTTTGGTTAATTAGTGTTTCATTTTTCCTTCATATTAGTTGTCAATCCAATAATTTTGGTATATTTTTTTAAATAATACTAAGAATGAGAAATTCAGTTAGGTAGTGTATATGCCTAATTCTAATAGGCTTATAACATAAAGTTGAGTATATATGGAAGATAAAAACTTGTATTATTATGCACTATACGTGTAATTTAAAACATTGCACATGAATTTGCTTAACAAATATATATTTATAATTATCATATCCATGGGCCACTTAGTGGAGAGATTAGACATCATCACTAATTATAAATTTAAACCTTGATTACTTAGTGTTAACTGAGATTTTATTTTAGAGGGTTGAAATATAATAATAATTGGTAAGTGAAATGGTAGAATTATGGGCATATAGTTGGATCCATGTCCCGTACCATATACTTAATTGAATAGGAAACCATAATTATTGATGCACATGGAAATTTACATATCCTTATTTTATTTTATACTTTATTAAGTATTATTACCTGGTTAATGTACTTGTTATGGGACCCGACATTAGATTTTTTTTTTTTTTTTTTCAACTTTTGAATTGAATTTGAAAGTGGGTATGAAATCAGCTCTTTTACCCAAATTTGGAAATGATAGTTAGTAGAAAAAAGAATCATTATAGCTTTAATCATGGGGAAAAAGTAAAGATTTAGCCTTTAACCATTATGGTAAATTGGTAACTAATTTGCACAAGAAGAAGGAGCCTGCAAAAATGGCTCTTTTTAATGATGTAAAAATTTAAGATAGGAGCCTTATTTGCAAGTTGATTTTTATAACGGTCTTAAAGTCTTTAAAACAAGCCTTAATTAAATTTAATTTTGGTATTAAAAGTGCGGTTAATTATAATTGGTAGAGTAATTTCTAGTCAAAACATAAGACCTTTAAGCACATTGCATGTTTTTTTCCAAACATAATGGAATAACCTTTCTTAAGGTGCCTCTTAAAGCAATTCATAAATTTGATCTTGTTTGTTTTATCACTCAAATGCCATCTAATTTTGTCTAATTGTGTTTTACGCTAGTTCTGTGTGTTTAAGGTCAATTCCTTGAACGAAATCATATTTGTGTAATTCTTACAATATGATTGGCACATAACATTAAAATAATAATAATATTATTATAATTATTATATTAGTGTATTAATAGTTTTAAATCCAAATATATTATTAGGGACATTGTTTTCTTAAAGAATAATTTTATCATACAAATACCACAATTCCAATAAAAGGCATTTGTTTTTTAGAGTTAACTCCAAGGTATGGGATTAACAAGATGAAGATGAAAGAGAGTATTTATTAATGCTTATAAGTTGGTCAAATTATCTTATAAAATTTTTTTCAACTTATAAGTAACTCATATTAATGTTGGTATTTATAACTTATAAATAAGCTCCTTATAAGGAGATGTTAGTAAAAAACTAAAATATCTTTAGTCATAATTCCCATATATCGGCTCCACCACTACCCTTGCTAATATTTTTTAAGTTATTTTAACTGTTTTAGTTGTTTATAATCAAGACGGACCATCGTAAGGGCAGGTGATGTTCATGGTCGTTCTAAACAAAATTGTTTTATTGATTTTTTTCCCAGCCATTTTCAAATAATGCTATTTTTCTTAACATTTTCAAGTATATCCTAATATTTTTATTTCTTTCTATTTTAGCCCCCGCATTGTTCTTCTTTGAGGTTCGCCCTTGCTTATAATCTACTTATAAGTTTTAAGAAACATTTCACAACAATTTATAAGTTACATATTTCTATATTTTAAAAATATTTTTTAATTTATTTTTAAGCAACTTATATAATTTAAAATAATTCATAATAAAAACAGTACATGTTAAAGTCCTAATATGTGGTTGATGTGTGATGTACTAATCCTCTTGCATGTCTACATAATATTTGTACCCATTGAAATTTGAACTTGCACATGGGCTTCAAAAGTTGTTTTCCAATTAAACTACCTTGCGGAACAGCCAAGAAATTTTTTAAAATAGAGATATTTATTTAACAAAATAGTAAATTAAATTTAATATTTATTAAATGTTGTTTAAACATTTTGAGAATACTATTTGTTTAAAAATATTAATTTATTTTAATTAATTAATCAAAATTAAAAAATTTAATATAAAATCAATATCTATCAATATAATTTACAATTTTTCTAAATTTCACTAGGTTACCGAAAATGATTGTTGCCACAACTGGTTGGTTTTCGATAGCTTTCACTGAAAATTTAAAAATCAGTATTTATCAATATACGTTAATATTCATTAATGTTATTTAGAATATTTTCAAAATAATATCAGTAGTATTACTCAGTATTTATTAATATTTTTAATATAACTCAATATTGACAAATATTGATAAATATTAAAAAATACCAATTTATATTGATAAATATTGATTTACATTAATAAATATTAACAAATATAAATAAAAGTAAAGGACAACAAGGTAAAAAGAAAAAAAATATGCAAAAAGTCCAAAATATGCTATTTTATATAATTTTCGAATAAAATATAATTTTATCATTTTTACTTTATTCCTTTTTTAAATTAATATATTTGGACTAAATTTGCATATGAATTTCAGACATATATAATTTCATTGTTTTAAAATAGACTCATAACTAAAAGTTGCTATTTAATTAACTAACTAAACAAACAACTGATTAAAAGGATAAGTGCAAGCAATTA
Source organism: Croton setiger (assembly GCA_948099555.1). Taxonomy (NCBI): domain Eukaryota; kingdom Viridiplantae; phylum Streptophyta; class Magnoliopsida; order Malpighiales; family Euphorbiaceae; genus Croton; species Croton setiger. Next base: position 16,638 of record CANUEY010020985.1, on the reverse strand, counting down.
TTAGTAATAAATATGCAAAATCTTATTAATGAATGAAAACCACAAATGACAGCAGAGATTTGCCACCACAATCCCATATCAAAATCACATGTTTTTCTAATTGTGGTTTGTGGATGTATTTCCATTTATAGACACAAACTATTATGCAATTCAGTTTTTTCGACCATTATCATATTAAAGGTGATCGTCTAATGCAGAAAGATCATAGATTTAATCTGATATTAACACGTCGTAATTAGTTACTTAATTATCTACAGATTTAAATGATTTTGCAGACAAGATATATTACATGTTATATTTAAAATTATACTTAATTTTTATCAAAACAAAATTTACATTGAAATCCTTATACTTTTTTGCTGATACGTGATAGGTTCATCAATTTGTAGTATTATATTTATAGGGCCACCTGTGTTTATTATGTAACTCTTAGGCCAATCGAATTTTAAGAATAATATTATCATTGTTAATTTATATTCCATCTTATTCTTCTGTTTCATGATATATAGATCAATTAATCAAACTCATCATCCCCATAAAATAAGATTTGAAAATGTTATATATTGAAATATACCACAAGCTATCATATTTGATAGCTTGTGGAATATTTCAATATATAAAATGAAATATTTACTGCGTTATTATTTATATTTGTATTAAAATTTTATTTGTAAACCAAGTTGATAAAAACATGAGCTTGAGAACTGGGAGGGAACCGAACCGGAGCGCGAAGACAATAATGAGAAGGTGAGTCAAATAATTGAGTCTGACTCTTGCGGTTTATTTGGTGGGTCATCTTGTCTTCTGCTTTGTCCCACACCTCTGTCTCTTTTTCTTTATTTCAAGTTTCCGCTTCTGGAGCATCTAACCTATTTAGGTAACTATTAATACATCAATTATTATTCTCTTATGAAATTTATAACAAATTTATAAATTAATCAAATAATAACTTTGAGAAATTCTTATTGTCAAAAAAAGAAAAAAACAATGTCTTGCATTAGGCTACTAATAACGCAAAAATCTTTTGAGGGAAGTTTAAGATTTCGTGTTGCTTTAATTAAATCAAGATTATTTGTTTTTAAACAAAATAAACAATTTAATTAGTTTAAGTTAAGAATTAAAATTAGCAGATAATCAAATTAAAAAACATATAAGCATTTTTATACTCCAACATATTACCACAAAATATCACATAAAAAATTAAAATTCTTTCACTTAAAAAAAATTATTCATATAATTACAGTCCCAGAAATATATGTGTTCTTTATTTTTATAAATTTTATATTTTACATTTGAAATGAAAATCTTAATTTATTTATAGAAATTAATTACAAGAAAGAAAAATATAGAAATATGTCTGAAACAACTTAGGTCTAATCAAATCGAAAGGAGACATATATATACAAAGGTAGAGCCTACATATTGCCTCATCAGCAAAGTGGCACGTGACATGGCATGGTACGCACCTGATGACAAACACCTCGTCAAACTTAAGGACCCACAAAAGACTACTAGAAATATGATTTAATTACCATTGTATACTGTGTATCCATTTTAGATGGGTTCACGTGCACAAGATTACATCTCTATCATTGTGGTCCAATAGGAATCACCGTAGGATGATGCAAGTATATGTATCTGCATAATGATCGGACGGCAAAAATAAGAGATAAGCTATGAGGAAAGAGAAAAAGTAATGAAAGGGATAGTTATAGTGAGGATCCCAAGAAAGGAAAGGAAGGGCAGGTCACGAAAAAAGAAAGGAACAGTTTCCTTTACCCAACAAACAAAGCAAACCAGGCAGCAGATACAGTCTATACCTGCCATTAATGACTAATAAGGCAATTCACCAGCGGTAAATGCTCTTATCAATTTTAGATCCTCATTGTTAAAGATCAGCTCAGCTGTTGTAGAAAAATGTTCATGAATAAATATTTTTTAATTGACAATAATTGTGAATATTTTTAAATCACTCCACATTTTCTTATATGATGCGTTAGCGTTAGCATTATGATATAATACATCGTCTATTGCTCTTTATCTTTCTTTCTTTCTCATCTAATGAACTGTAAACATGCTGCGGTCGCGTGCAGTCTGTGACTCTAAGTTACCTTCTTCGTTGGGGGGTTCTCAATCGTCACGTGCATGGCATGCCTTTTCTTCTTCCTTCACGTTCATTAGCCCTTACATTACCTTTTATGCATTACATATTGCTTATCTTTGTGGTTTTATATATATATATCGTGAGCTAAGGTTTCTCACTAACTGAGCAATGCTTTTAGAACAATTTTCGGTTTTTTAACATCAGACATTTTTAATTGTTTGCTCTTTTTTTTTTTTATTAAAAAAAAGCCTTCTATAAAAGTCAATTTTAATTTAACTACAATAAACTAATTATACACTGATGATAACTATTATAAATTGATTTTTTTAATATAAATTAAATTTTTTAGTTAAGTTATTTAAATTTGAACTCTCATCTCAGTCTAGAAAAAAGCATCAATCTAAACTTTTCAGCTACATATCATTTACCGCTATAAATTGATTATAAAACCACCTTTCTTATATTTCTATATTTCTTGTTGTTTTTCTGTAAAAAAATGTCGTGTTTTTTATATCTATAAATATTGGTTTCAATTGCAAATATATATAAATATTATGTTTTTATTTTACTTTTTACAATTAAAAATAGTATTGAAAATATGAATATGAGTAAAATATTAGCTTCAAATAATTTTATTTTAATCCTTTTTTACAATGAAAGTATTTAATTAGATATTTTTTGTAAAGGGATATATGTAAAATTCAGACACTTCTTATTTTATTTTTAAAAACAAACAAAAGATAGAATATATATATAAAAAAAAAAGACTTTTTAAATTCTAATAGCATTTTTGAATCCAGTACAAAACCTATACAAGTACAACAATACAATAATATAATAGTTATACAATACCTATACGATAATGGAACAAAAAATATACAATAATTATACATATTTTTTTATTTGAATAACAAGTATCATTTTTGATAAAATAAATGAATCAAAGTGTTTATTTTTCTTTTAAATTATCATTTGAAACTTTTTTTTAGACAATGAGACTATCATTTAATTGTTGAAACCATTTTCCAAGAAGAAATATCTTTGCACATAAGGCAAAGCCCAATGTTGACCCAGTAAAATGGATAAGATTGTCTGTACCAGGGCCTTGAGGTTTGAACACCAATTAAAGTACTGGACTGAAAGTATAATATGGTGCTAAAGAATGTCTTTGGATGAATAGACAATTAAACCCCCAAATTTGATTGTGTGGGGAATAGCCCATGTGATTACACAATGCAAAAGCTTTGAATGTTAAATAGCTGACTGAGCCACCTTCCTTCTTCTTCTTCTTATCTAATATGCAGTAGCAATTTGATTGTTCCAAATGCATGTCACTATACAGACCACCTGTTTTAAATACTCTAGTTTGCTAATGCCTAATGGGGCATAGAAGAGGAGACAAACAAGATGGAATCAAACGCTTTTAATTTAACAAGCTTGTTTCCATGTGAACTTAACTTGAAGCAAATATAAACATCAGCCAATTGCATTGATGACGATACAATGCATACTATAGACTTATTTCCTGCGATGAAATAAAATCTTCACAATCACAATCGAACATTAAACAGCATGCAATTATTTCCATTACAGCCAAGTGCGCACATGGTCTAGTTCTATCCATCCCATAATTGTTTTGGGCAATTGTTTTGGACTCGGTGACTAAATTCTCTGCATAAATGGATTCAGTTTTTCCATTAATGAACAGTAATTCTAAATAAATAACAACTAACCCAGTTATTCTCATTCTGCTGCAGCAGCCATTATCATGACTCAGAATTCAGCCTCTGGATGTCTACTAACTGGTAAAGATCTCCTCGCCTTTGCTTTGTGAAGGGGAGGCTCGTCCTGTTATTTTAGAGCAAAGTTAGAACAAAATGAAGTTCATAAATTAAAGTAGATATTCAAATTTTAGCCCCAAAAATCTGCTGTAAACTGGACTTGGGACATCATATCACCTTCTCAGCTCCATTATTGAATAATCAATATCTGCTATGATTATATCCTGCTCATGCTCAGTTGTAGCCAGAACTTCCCCAAACTGTCATTCAAAAATTCTTGTCAATTATATCAGCTGGAACAATTGTAGGCAACTTTGGGGCAAAAATATCTGATATCAAGTTTCACTCACAGGTCCAACTAGAGTAGAGTGACCCCAAGCCACATAACCGGCTCCAATATCTCGAGCAGGAGAACAAGTTGCTACGTATAACTGTCATTCAAAAATCAACCCCACAGAGAAAAATGGAATGCTGTGAGAAACTCTGTACTGAAGAAGATATATCGGAATAACTACATTGAATCTGTTATAAGACATATAAAGCATCGCAGAAAAAAGATATTACACAAATCCTTCCAACAGATCACCATAATCTGATAATCTGATTACTTATTGAATGGTTTGCAAGATTTACGTGCAACAGTAAACAGTTGCTTCACTTGCATTGGATCAGTGTAAGTAGAGCCATAAGACCTTCATTTTCAACTTGTGACTGCTTACATGTGCACATAACAGGATGATATCGAGACTTCACATATAATAAATTTAAACTTCTTGCCTACTCTTTTTTTCCCGCCAATACATATAATATACTGTTCATCAATCTGTACATAAACAAACAATAAAACAAAATCCCCCGTCCACTAAGGCCAAAAAAGAAAACGAAAGAGTGAAGCAAATGTTACGAACAAAATGGTAGGATCTAAGGACATGATCGTGAATGGAATAATCAGATGAGATTCCGTTTGGAAGCTAAAAAGAAAGAGAAATGAGGAGAAACACAAAATCTAGAAGAGATGTAAGACTGTGCCACGTCAGGAAAATAGGAAAAAATAAAATGGCATATGAGAGAAAACCTATATTACCAAGTTAAAAGGTTAACCATTTTGGCTAAGGGGTTTAGGTCCAAGTAGTTAACTAGGCCATTAGGTTTAACTAGTTTCATTTCTCCTGTAAAAAGGATCTTTATGACTCATCTGTATACATTCAACATTTATACCACTAAGGAACATTTGACACTGACACCACTAAGGATTGCCACATTCATAGTTCTTAAAGGCATGCCTCATCAAGCACCTTTATTAAAGCTCAATGGGCATGTATCTCATATGCCTTCAAGGAAGCAATCTCACTGACATCACATGGATTCCCACATCCATGGTTCGAGGGCTTACTCAAAGTTCAAGAGCTTCTTCTTTTTTTTTTTTTTTTTTTTGGTTAAGAACAAACGATTAGGATTGTGTCACAGGGCAATTAGGGGAAATTTTAGTTCAATAGCCTTTCCCTGGTTTTGATTCTTCTTGTGACCTATTTTTAATAATTAATTGAAACTCTTCAGAGGGAACTTAAAACCTTGGACATTGTTAGAGAGAGCTCAGGTTCTGTATAACTGTGGGTTTTACCTAACACCTCCATAACAGTCTTGAATATCCTCGGGTGGGTGATCACACTCAGGTCATCACCTATTCGTAGAGGAGCACACTTTGTCACGCCTTGGTGCAAGAAAGCCATGTGTTTCTATTTTTTCCTTGAATAGTCACCTAAAGTTTTCTTTGATACAGAATTATACAGCTAGCAAAAGTTACATGAAATAACTAAACAAAAGACAATTAAATACAAAAAACAATGATATAGAATCCTGCTTCTATTCCTCTATATGGTGATCATCTCCTGCAATCTGGCCTCTAGTTGGCAGTCACAGATTCTTCTCAATTTATCTTCCTATATTGGTTTTGTATTCAGACTGTATCTTCTTTCTTTTCATGTTCTTGATTGCTCTTCCTTCTTTGTTAACTCAAAAACCTAAAAATGCATGCCATTATGCTGCCAACCTTTTTCGCTCCATTCTAACTTTTGGGTGTGTGTGCACACGCTTTTTTCCTGATTTTGAAGTACAGTTTTAGATTTATGCATGCTAACAATTTTTTTTTTTTTAACTTTCGTGCCTCAGCTCACTTGGGCTGCACCATTGTGCAGAGGCTAGCACCTACACCCCAACTGCCATTTACACCTTAGTGCTCTCTAATAACCATGGTCACATCAAATCAACATAAACAGTTACTACTTTTATGGTTTTACGACTGAATCTTAATGAAAAAATAATGTATATTTACCATTGACCCCAATCTAATTACAAACTTAAGTGCATTTGCAATCCTGTGTAGGGAAATTTAGGCATTAGTTAAAACAGAATAGGAGAAGAGATTCTTGGATTCTACTAGTGGAGATGACTGAAAGTGGATTTGTGGCTGCATTTTATTCAAGCGTATGGTGTCTATGTGTAGTTTATGTTTCTCACAGAAAAAGTGAAATCTATACCAGAAACCCAGCAAAGGAAGTTACAACGTTACCTGATTATCTACAGCCCTGCACATTTATAATAACAAGGTAAAAGTCAGTAAGAAGATATAATTATCATACTTATAGTTCAATACAAAAGCACAACATTCCTCTAAATTTTGTTCATTAACCAAAGGGGATTAAATGGAGGGGGAGTTCAAATATCATCCTGTAGTACATGTTAAACAGCACATTAAAATATGCAATGCATCCTGTTTATACTGAACTGAGAATAAAATAGCCACATCATTAACATAAATGATGTACTTATTGCAGTTTCTACCAATTTAAAAGGGTGCACTATTAAAAGTACTGATAATGCAAATGCCGTTGGCAAAATGTTGCTTAAGAAAAATTTCCAGATGAAACCTAGATATACACATTGAAATCACAGGAGGGAAGCAATGCTATTTTGTAAGAAAATCATTTGATACTGTATACTGACAAGAACTGAAATATAATAATCACCTTCCTCTCTGCAATAATTCCCAATGTAATGGTCCAGTTGTCATGTTAAACGCCCCAGGGTAGCAAATCAAGTGAGCACCTGATGTTAATACATGGTACCATCAATATTTCATTCATCAGTAAATATAATCATGAACATAGCTGGAAGCATTAGAAATCTGCAATTATTAAGTGGATGTCACAATAATTTCAAAAAAGCAAGAAGTAGAAGTCATATCAGATAATGAAGAGAAAAAGAAGGGCATTGGTTACAATGCCAATACAAAACATTATGTGCTAACTAAAGAAGCAAACCTCTAGCAGCATATATCATCGCTAGTTCCTGAAACCGCATGTCATAACAGATACCTATACCAATTCGACCAACTTCTGCAGAAACAGATTTATGATTAATCCCTCAGCAGAAAAATTACTGATAATACTAAATTATGAAATTTTATAATAAGGGCAAAGCGACCTGTATCCACAATTGTTGGGGTCTCCCCTGCTGTTAAAGTTTTGGATTCTATAAACGTAATTTTCCCGGGAATGTCAATATCAAAAAGATGTATCTGTAGTGAAACACAAATGTCAAATGTATTCAATTTTATCACACAATGTTGAAGAAACCAAACACATATTCTAGTACTCGCTATGCATAGGAAGAATGTGCGTGCATACCTTCCGGTGCTTGGCTATTAACTTTCCTTCAGTATCAAAGACACAACAAGTGTTATACACCCTATCCCCAACACGTTCCGGTATAGAGCCACCAACTATGGTGACCTTCAAAAGACTAGCAACTTCGGAAAGCATAGCCGTTGAAGGAGATGCAACACCACCAGCATCTATCTCCTCAGCATAAACTGGGAAACTATCATTAGAATATGGACTATTCCATATTTCCTGAGAATCAACCAAAGCCATTTCAATATAGCATAACAAAATATCCATTATCTCATGCAATAACGAAAAGTACAAAAAGACAGCTCACCGGCAAGACAATAAGCTTGGCACCTTTTCCAGCAGCCTCCTCAATTGCTTTGCGAGCATGTGCAATGTTCCTCTCCTTATCAGCTGTGACCAGTAACTGACATAGCCCGATCTTAAACTGTATCCAAGAAAAAAAATATTAACAACTAAAGATTATTGACATTACAATAGATAAAAATGCAAAGAGAACTAGAAATCGAACCTTGGTAAGTCGAGGAGGGGGCGGTGGGATAGCAGGAGGAACCCTGGCTTGCTCGGGCTTGAAAGAGGACGCCATTATTGGACGAATCGAGGTGTGGAATTTGAATTTGTGGATAAAATTGACGTAATTGTAATTTTTGATGCTGCGGTAGAGAGTCGGAGCGATCAATTTCGAGCGTAAAATGTGAGAAGGAAACAACGGAGAATGGTGGAGGTTGAGATTCTTTGAGCTAAACAGCGTTGATATTGCTGACTTCATTTCACTTCCTTCTTACTACTACGGTTAGGATTAGAGGGTTTGGTTTGGTGTTTCAATTTCTTGGTATATTTTCGTGTCACGCAATTCTGGAAACGATGCCGTTTCGTTCTCCAAAAAACCAAAACGCACTGTTTGGGACCGGGCTACACGGAATTGGGAAATTGCAGATGTACGCTGCGTATGCTGGACCTTGCACCACTGTACTACAGCTCATTTTACTTTCAAAAACCCAACCGCTCAATTCCAAACGGTCATTAACTGCCTCTCGCGCCTCCTTTTTCGTAGAGAAAACCTTATCATTGACATCAAATTCTCTGTAACTCCTTTATTACGCATATTTCACTTCCTCTCAAGCACCAGACTGCTTTGGTTCTGGTGCTTGAGAACTGTTCGTTCGTCTCTCCAATATATCTGAAAACAATCAATGCTGATTTCGAATTCTGTTGCTTTTCAGACATGGCGGATCCTTGCTCAATAGTTCCTTATCATGACCCACACGATAGTCCCATTGACTATGAATTTTTAAATTTTATCATCGATTCCAATCCCAATCTCGCAGAATTACCCTCCATTGATGAACCAAATAACGCTAATCGATCAAATGATAATATCGCTGCTCCTAGTCACCCTTTTGATGATCCAGTGGTTTGGAGTATCTGCAATGAGTCAAACACCACGGGAAGGCAATCGCAAGGTGCGGGTCCGTCACAGAGTCAGAACAGAACAGAAGCAGGGAGTTCGAAGCCACCGAGATATTCAGATGATGGAATGCCGATTTCTGCTTGGCCACCGCCAACGGCACCGTATACTTGCACTTGTTGTCAAGTACTTAGAGAAATTATCCACACTGATGGTTCGTTCTCAATCTATTCGATATTGTTTCCAAATGATGAATGACCTGTGGGTGACTAGGTACTTATCTATGGTGGTATTGGCAGGAAGTTCCACTACGAAACTTGAAATTCATGGAAGATTGGGCATTATTTGCCATGCCATTGCTGAGAGTAGGGATTATGTGCCGGAGTTTACTTCAGAACCCAAGTACCATATGCTTGAGTGAGTCTTAAAACTTAGTGAAATTATGTTCAATGAAATGTCTCACAGAGCCTCCCATACATATGTAGTGGTTTTTTGTTGATAAATTTATTTTCCAGTTTTTGCAAGAAAAGTATAGTCCATGTGAAGCAATTCCTGAAACAGTACTGCGATGATAAGAAAAAGGCTGGATACGTAATGGTGCAAGACCCACTCTCCATCTTTTATGAAGCCTTGTGTGTAGGAATTGAGTGGGATGAAAATTTGAACAACGATGACTTTTCAGATCCATCTCCATCATTTTCAGGTCAACGTTGCCCCCAATATTATGAATTATTTAACTACTCCAGTTCATTCCAATACATAAACAATTACAGCATCAAAATCACAATCTTTTTGCAGAGCCTCGCCAAGCGGATCAAATGGAGTTAGGTGGAAATGAAACAGAAAGAGCATCAAGAAGTAGTCTTGCACAACAGGTTGTTTTGGTTGTAGCTTCACTCTCATTAAGGCTTACAAAGTTTATTACACGTACCCACTAATGTATTGTGTTTTTTTCTGATTCTTATTGGGAGTAGTGCAGAGGGAAAGAGCAGGGAAATTGACATTAAAAGACTTCGAACCTTATTTCCATCTCCCAATTGAAAAGGCTGCAAGAAGAATGAACTTATGTCCTACTGTTGTGAAGAAGATATGCCGGAGAGATGGTTTGACTCGGTGGCCACATAGAAAGGTTTTGTGTCTCTTTTTACCTTCTTTCACTTTATGATTCTCTGCCATTGTTTTTACATTTTCCTTTTCTTATTGTAGATTAAAAGCATGCAGAGGCAAATATCAAATATTACGGCAAGTGTTAACTCAATTGATCCAGAGGAAAGGAGGCATGCGCAAGCAGAGATCCAAAGGCTCCAAGAAGAAATTTCCAGGATTTGTTCTGGAGCAACAACCAATTAATTTTCTTTTTTAAATTTTCTGTACATATGATTATTATAGTCATCTTTTCTTGTCATCGTCGCCGTAGATGTCAATATTGTAATGTAAAACAAAGAACTATATACCAAACGCATAGGAAACTCCAACCTTTTTTTGTATCAAGAATCAAATGAATTTGTTAATCTATAACTTTTATAGTCTTCACATTCTGTCTTCTGTAAACTTATTCCTCAAAATCTAAGTCTAATCCATACACCATGGAAAAGAATCAATGCATTTTCAAGAAAAAGGAAAAGGGTACCACTATGGTTTGTGTTAAAACAGTGAAGCAAGAGGAGCCCGATGAATGGGATGAGAGCATGCCATTGCCAGGAGACATCATTGAGGGATTTGCTACGGAGGATGAAGATAGGTTGTTCGTTCGGGTTCAAGCCAAATCAAAACTCAGTTCACAACTCGGCAAACTTAGCCAAAATGTTAATCCAATATGGCTGAAAGTAAGAAGAGGCATTGACACTATTAAAATCCGCGTCAATGTTTTTCCAGAAAGAAGGTCATTACTTCAAATAAGGTTCACTGTTAAAGCTTCTAAGGATGACAGGCATATAGCAGTTTTAGGAGACTTGACCTTAGAGCAATGCATAGAGCTTCAGGGTAGGTATAAACTATTACTTGAGTTTGCAAATACTGATAACTAATATGTACAGAAGCCTAGATAATGGAAAACGAAATTTGGGTATGCAGAAATGAGCAGGACAATAGTTAAAGCGAAACGCTTGTCTTTCAGCAAGAAAGGAGTGAAATATGACTGGAAGATGAAATTGGATAACTGTTCATCGGACCAACAATCCAGTGTTGTTAGCTCTATTCTATTCTTACCAATTCAAGGCGAATTCTGCATAGACGCCACTTCAGCGAGGTGCATGGCCTGGTTTTCGGCAGCAGTTTCTTCAGGAGTTCCTCTAGTCTTTATAAATATTCAAACAGAACAGACAGTAATATCGGTACTGATTCTTCAGTTTTCTTTTCTGTATTACATAATGAATTTTCAGATGAGTAAATTTTGAGTCTTGTTTTATCCGTCTTTAGGAAAAAGAACATTGTATAGGAAAAGAGCCTATTTGGGGAAGGCAACAAAACTATAGTGTGAGTGTCCAGATATTGCAAGGTGTAAGATTATGGTTTCTACCAGGAATTGCACAGGTTGTAATAGAAATGACATTGGAACTAGGAGAAGACCGGATTGGAATAGACATTAAACGAACTGACGAGGTATTTATTTATTGCATTATTGCTTCTTTTCTGAAAGATTGTTACGGTCTAAGTAACTGTAATCCTGTTATAAACAGGGTTTTATTTGTGTCGATGCAGTGGCAAAAGATTCAGCTGCAGATCGTGCAGGGATTGGGAGTCTGTACGAGGAAGCAAAGGGAAGTGGTCATTTGCTTGTAATATCAAAATTACAAGGCAAAAGCTTAATGCCTTCAAGTGGTTGCTCAGTAGGACTATTACACTGCTGTGATAAGAATGAAATTAAGGGTAGCCTTGCTTCAGCCATTGAGGAAATGGATCCGATTCAATTCCATTTCATGGCTTGGCAAAACCAAACTCATCCCACCTACAATAAAGGCGTTGTTGCGGCGGCCCTGCAGACCCCTAAGGGAGATGTTGACAAATTTGTACACTGAGTTATTCAGCAAAATAAAATAGTTGCAATAAAATGCAAAAGAAATGTCTGATGTTTGGAATTGAAATTGCAATTAACTAGTTCAATCATATTATAATTTTTCTGCTCTTAAGGGGCTTAAATCGCTATGATACTTCGTGTATATGGTACTTTAGAAACAAAAACAAGCCCAATCAAGTATACTATGATATTTTGATAAAGAAGACCCTTCAGTAGTCCGGTACACACCCCCTACCAAAAGGACTATAAATATTCGGAGTGACTTAATAAATAGTTAGTTTTGTAATGCCTCGGTACAGGTACTTTTGATATTGGAATGGGCGGGTCGAAATGAATTTAACGATCACGATGGCAACGGCAATCAGAGGCGTAACACTCCATCCTCGCAGCTCTCAACTCACCTCACTAGTTACTGAAATTACCTCTTGTCTTCAAGCTCTAAACCCTACAAACCTAAACACATCACATATCAATACATCTTCTTTGAACCAATTCTCACCTTATCTACACCAGCAATTAGTCATTGAAGTCATCAAAACACAAACTAACCCTTTCCATGCCCTCTTATTCTTCAATTGGGCATCAAATCCTAACCCGAATCCTAATTCCTACACCCACACTGACCGTTGTTATTTGGCCATCACTGACATTCTCCTTTCCCGCTCGCTCATTTCCATTGCTCAAGCTCTGCTTCAAAAGTGCAATAAACTTTCTGATTCTACGGTTAGCAAGTTAATTACTGCTTATGGCAACATTGGGCATATCAAAGGTGCAATCTTTTGGTTCCACAAGGTAAAAACAATTGAAACTGGCATCTGTTTGTTTTCTTATAATGCTCTTTTGGGTGCGTTGGTTAAAGCCAATCAGATTAGTTTAGCGCAGACGTTTTTTTACGAGATTGTAAATAGTGATGTAGTGGAACCAGATGCTTCCACTTATTCAATAATGATCAAAGGGTTTTGCAAAGTTGGTTTGGTTGAAAATGCAAGGAAGGTGTTTGATGAAATGAAATGTAAACCAAATTTGTATTGTTATAATAGTTTGATTAATGGGTACTGTAAAAAGGGAGATATGCTCAAAGCGGTTGCTATGTTTAATCGATTGATACGTAGTGAGGATGGTTTTCCTAATGCGGTTACTTATACCACTTTGATTGATGGGTATTGCAAGAAAGGCGAATTTGATGAGGCAATGAAGAAAATGGTTGATATGGAGCTGCGGTGTTGCAAGCCTAATCTCTTGACTTACAATACACTAATCAATTGTTTGTGTTTGAGAGGAAAGGTTGATGAGGCCAAGAAGTTACTGACAGAAATGAGATCCAAAGGAGTGAAAGAAAATACTGCAACGCATCTAAGCATATTGAAGGGACTCTGCAGCGCGGGGAAATCAGATGAAGCTGTAAAGCATTTTAGATGGATGATTGCGGAGGGAATGAAAGATACAAAAGCATATGAAACTGTTATTTATTTCTATTGCAAAATTAGAGAAACTAAGATGGCTATTGAGCTTTTGAAGGAAATGCATGGTGAAGGCATTAAACCAAATGTTTCGTGTTTCAATGTGGTGCTCAGGGGACTAATGGAGGTTAAGGAATCTAATATTGCAATTTTTCTTCTCAAGCAAATGCAGAAAATGGGTAGCAAACCAAATATCTGCTCATATAGCACAGTGATTTGTGGCCTTTGTCAGGTTAGAGGTAGAATGCAAGATGCTAATAAGCTTATTAACAACATGATAATTGATGGTCTTGCCATTGATGCAACAATGTACAGCTCCTTAGTTATGGGATATTGTGAGGATGGTAATGAGGGGGCTGCGACACAAATTTTTCAGAGAGCAATTGATGACAATTATGTCATTAGTTTAGAAAGCTTTTCAGTTTTCGTGAAATTGTTGCGAGATAATGGAAAAGCCATTGCCGCTAAGAGAATATTGAAGGAGATGTGTGAGAAATGCAGTGTAATTGATGTGGAAAGTTACTCGAAGGTCTTAGATGAGCAATCAGCCACACATTTAGAAGGTAAAAGAATGGACTTCTGATATGCTCCAATCAGTGTCCAATGTTATTAGCTGTTATACAAAATTTATCACTAAAGATCATAGCTTGCAATGAAAATGACCAAATTTCTTTCCTTGAAATAATATTCTTCATTGACTACCCACAGGTTGCAGTACTTGGAAGTAGCCTTTGGCTTGTCTAATATTTATCATTCTCTTTGTTTAAAATGATTGTGCCAAGTGCTATAAAAAGCCAATTTCGGAGACTACTAACCTGTTCAACAAGGAATGCTATTTTTTGTTTATTTATTAGAAATTGTTTAGTTGCCTAAACTCTAAAGTTAACATTTCATTTTCAGATCCACCAAAATCCATTTCGCAAATCATAGCCTCTGGTTTATATACACTTAAACAGAGTATGTTATTATGTGGTGGCGGTCCACTACAACCCAGATTGGAATGAAAATCTATCGTTCCTACTCCTGTACTCCCTACCGGTGGGGTCCAATATTCCACCTAAGCCATTGCCATCTTACTCCGACTAAGAATCTGGTGGGACCATATGGACCATATATTCACGTTCTTTTGATTAGGAAAAGTTCGGACCCACAATTAAAACTGATTGGTTCATATCGGGTAGGACCAAACCATCAACGGACCCATTCGATCCACGTGGCTATTAACGAATGGATTGTAAATGAGTGTATAGACATCGTGGCATTTTATTTTAGGGTTTTGCAAAGTAGGCTACAGCCTACAGGGCTAATAATATGTAGTAGGCTGGTAGCTACACCAGATGGGCCGAATGACATATCCCGTTCCCGGACTCTTCGCACTTTTATGAAATCCGGTTAATCGATCCATTTCATTCCCGATTCAAATCCGCACTAGCTCTTTTTTCTCTTTCTTTTTCTGCGAGAGGTCAAATATTTTTCCAATCTTTCCCTCCTTTTACTCTCTCTCTCTCTTCGCTCTCTGTTTTTCGATCTCTACTGCTACTTGCTCTTCTCTCTAAAATTTCTCAGCTTTTCTCTACGGAATTATTTCTGGCCTTGTGCTATCATTGGCTGGTTAGTGAAGTACCGTTTCCTAGCCATGGACGGTGGTGCATCGTATAATCCACGTACAGTTGAGGAGGTCTTTAGGGATTTCAAAGGCCGTAGAGCTGGCATGATTAAAGCTCTCACTACTGGTATACTTCAATCCGAAGAATGAAGTTTTATTTTGTTTTATTTTGAGTTTGGTTATGTTTTTTTGAATTGTTTAACGTGATTTTCCTTTTCCTTATTACAGATGTGGAAGAGTTCTACCAACAGTGTGATCCTGGTTAGGCTTTTCAACTTTTTTTTTATCAAATTGTGTTGGTTGTGTATTGTGTTTGCTTGGTTGCTGAGAAAATGCTGGAAAATTAAATAGAATAGTTTTTGTATATTTCAAATTTGAAAATTCGAGTTTTGTTGCAGTTTTATTTGAAAATTGCAACTTTTTCATTTATTTTAAAAAAATCTCATTGCTAAAATGGACACATAGTGTTTAATTTCCGAGGTTTAACGTGAACGTATATTCTGCATCTTAGCTGCTTTCCCTGCTGTTTTATACTTTTGTTAACTTCACGATCTAAATATGAGTTTGGGTGAATTCTGTTATTTCATGTGCTCTGCTGTTTTCTTGTTTATTTACACAACAATTTGATTTGTATATTGCCGCTGCTTCCGCGGTTGTTCCTTTGTATTGAAAAGCTGTAAAGTGGAAAGATAAGTGCATAATTATACTTTGTATTTATTCCGTGGCAAAATGAGTTTTACATCTTACTCTGCATGTGTTTCTTCGGAAAATTTTTAAACTTTCAACAGGGGAGGTTGTTACTAAATATTGAATAAATTTGAAATGTGCTAACATGTTATGATTACTCAGTCTTTCATGTTTGTTTTCTGTCGAGAACTTCTAATGAAATGAGGTTTTTTATTTTTGTTTTTTTTTGGCGTCAAATAAATGATATGACATTTGATAATTAGTGAACAATCTAAAATTTAGACTTTGGTTGTCTGCCCTAATTCGTGGTGAAAAAAAAAGTTTAACAGTTGAAATTTTTGCTTTTGTAGGGTTGATTCAATTTTTTGTTGTCAGTGTTTCTGTTGGAATGTCCAAAGTCCAAACGATTTAATTTTTTTGCTTTTTGGGCTTGACCAAATTAGTCAAATGATATGCACATTTGTTTTTCTTCTTGCCTTCCAAAATCCAAAGTTGTGTTTTGTACATTCCACCCCTTCAAACCTCCTTAGATCTTCCATGTGAATTGCCTTGCATTCAGTCTTTTGGAAATTTATCAAGTTGCTTGAAACTTGAAAGGGATCATACTAAGGTTAGAATGTTGTTGAGCTTCTAACTTCGCATTAAATCTTTTCAATAGAATGAAAACATGTAAATAACAGCAGTTTGTGGTAAATGATTGGAGAAAATCTAAGTATGCAATTGTAGCTGCTATAGTTTTGTTTTTGTCTTCCATTCTTATGGACTCAGGTTCATATCTTTTTTTTTTTTTTTTTTTTTTTTTTTTTTTTTTTTTTTTTTTTTTTTTTTTTTTTTTTTTTTTTTTTTTTTTTTTTTTTTTTAACGTCATCCTCTTGTTACCCCCCCCC
>CANUEY010020887.1:0-10595 GCA_948099555.1 Croton setiger | reverse complement strand
TTTTGAAACTAAAAACAAGTTTTAAGTAGGTGCTAGCTGTGTTTAAAGGATTGGAATCAAGATTTGAAAGATTGGAAGAAAGAATGAAAATGCTTAAGTGATAAGTTATGTTTAAAGGCCAAATTAGTTAATTTTGTGGGAAAAGAGGTACCAAGCAGCTGCTGGGCATTATTGGGATGTGTAGTAGGTACTGGAGAGGTGGGTTTGATGGCTGGAACAGCCAAGAACTGGTGGTACACGAAATGGAAAGAGAGGAAGAAGAGAAAGAGAGAAAAGGAAAGAGAAAGAAAGAAAAAGAGAGGAAAAAAGAAAGAAATCCAAAGGGGGACTTAAATTCAACCTTTCAGACTATTTTTAGGATGTTTATGAAGTGATTAAAAGGGTTAAATAAGAGAGGGAACTTCTGGAAATCGTTTGGGAAAGAGAGACAAAATTCTGGGTTCATTTTTGGATTCTAATGCAGTTTTGAGGTTGCTACTTTAGAGGGTTATAACTTCCAAATGGTGATGCATGAGTGAGTTTGGGCTATATGGAATGATAGAGGGTATGTTGGTCTACATATTAGTCATTTTAGTTTGCCGGAAAACCACCAGAGGTGGCCGGAAAATTGGCTGGAAGTTGGGTTGAGAGATAGGCAAAATTTGGGTTCTGGGAAAACAGTGTTGAGGAGCCAACTATGGGGACTTGTATCTTTTGATCTAGAGGGTTTCTGGGAATTTTGTTCTGATGGTTGTAGAGGAAGAGAACGGTGGTCGTAGCTTGCCGGAAAGCCTCCGAAGCAGGACGTACGATCATCGAAAAGTAGGCTTGAGAGTCACAGTTTCTGCGCAGGAGGCTGCGGGAGACAAGCTCGGGAGCAAGCATCCAAAACGACACCATAGGCGTGCATTTTGGAGCCGCATGCGCGCGCGGGCGAGAGGACATGGGGGAGCTGCGGGCCGTGGCCAAAACGGTATGGGAGCCTGCGTTTTGGGCCAGATTACCCGCCTAGCTCCTGATTTTGGTAAAAATTCTGTTTTGGCCCCTAAATTTTATTTCCGTGTGCATTTTAGCCCTTCTGGGCAATTTTGCAAATATTTTTAATTATAGATTGGCCCCTTAACTTTTAAATGTTTATATTTTTTACCCAGAGACTTTTATAAACTATATTTTTCGACGTCTTGAATCCGTTTTCAACGTCAGAAATTTATTTAGAGATTGTTTTGATCCTGAAATTAGATATTCAAATATTATATTAGATATTTTTAATTATAAATTGATTTTAAAGTATTGAAGAGTTTATTTAAAGTTTATAAATGGTTTTAATAATTATTATATGGTTGGCTAGGGGGTGTGTAGAGAAAGAGAACGGTGGTCGTAGCTTGCCCTAAAGCCACCAGAGGAGGACGTACGGTCATCGGGAAGAAGGCTTGAGAGTCACAGTTTCTTGGCAGGAGGCTGCAGGAGACAGGCGCGGGAGCAGGCGTCCAAAACAACACCATAGGCGTGCATTTTGGAGCCGCAGGCGCGCGCGGGCAAGAGGACGCGGGGGAGCTGCGGGCCGTGGCCAAAACGGTAGGGGAGCCTGCGTTTTAGGCCAGATTACGCGCCTGGCACCTGATTTTGGTAAAAATCCTGTTTTGGCCCCTAAACTTTATTTCCGTGTGCATTTTAGCCCTTCTGGGCAATTTTGCAAATATTTTTAATTATAGATTGGCCCCTTAACTTTTAAATGTTTATATTTTTGACCCAGAGACTTTTATAAATTATATTGACCCTTTCAGCCTAATTTCGACGTCTTGAATCTGTTTTTGTCGTCAGAAATTTATTTAGAGATCGTTTTGAGCCTGAAATTAGAGATTTAAATATTTTATTAGAGATTTTTAATTATGAATTGATTTTAAAGTATTGAAGAGTTTATTTAAAGTTTATAAATGGTTTTAATAATTATAATTATTATTAATTATAATTATTATATGATAAATAGAGATTATTAATTATTTTTAATATGTTATTAAATGATTTTCAAATAGAGATATTTAGAGATTGATTTTTAAATCATTGAAAATTATACGGATTGAAATTGAAACTCAATTAAATCAGATAATTAAATATTAAAGCATGCATCATAGCATATATAGGTTCCTAAATTGATTTGTTGAACATGGTTGCTATGCTATGCATTATAGGAGAGTCGAGTCCTCGGACAGGGCGGGGTGAATTATCCGAGACGCAAGCGAGCTCACAGTAGTACGGTAAGTGTTAATCCACTTACTTACATGTATGGAGAGATGTATATGTGATATTGCTATATATGCTATATATGAATTGTTTGGACCAATAATGAAGCCCGGTCAACTGTGGTATATGAAAAGTGAAATGTTATAGTTATATTGAACTGTTTGGACCGGTAATGAAGCCCGGTCAACCAAAGATATATGTTATATGAATTTCATTGTTTGTGGTTCATGAGTCGGTACTAAAATCCGACCAGTTGAATTATATGATTTGTTATTAAAGATATATATGTTGCTATAACCGATACTGAAGTCCGGCTACATGTTTATATTAGAGATCTTGCTATGAAATGTACATTGCATAAATGCATTTCCACGGGACTTAATTACAGGCGTTGTGATTATCGTAGCCAATGTTTGCAAATTTCACCAGAGGAAACCTACGGGTTTCTACAGAGAGGCCTATGGGTCTATATGATATAGAAAGACCTACAGGTCCTATATGCTACAGAGTGATCTTCGGATCTTACAGAGGGATCTTCGAATCTTATAAAGAGAGGTTTGACCGACAGTATTCCGGGTCTTCCTCATTTACTGGATAGAGTTAGAGAATCTTTTGAGGTGAAATTTCCGGGGCAACACTTGGTCGATAAATCACAACTAAAGAACAGAGAGACATGTCTTATTGCATAGTATGTTACACAGATGATCGTTTATGATGAATATGATTTGGAATCATGTTATTTTGCTGAGAGATAATAACTGAATTACATGTTTGGTTTATATGCTATGTTTACACTTGTATATGATCATGTGTTGACTAATATGGATATGTAAAGTAACACAGATTATAGTATCTGTGACTATTTGGATAAGAGGAGTCCTAAGAGATAAGTTCTTATGACAGGTTTTGTTTAATATTTTGCAATTATGAATTATTGCTTTGTTTATATGGCATAGTTTACACTTACTGAGTTCGCAACTCATTAAATTGCCTTTACATGATTCCAGGTTTTCCTTGGAGCAACTGACAGCGTCAGTTCCGTCATCCTTTCTCTAGGTCGGTCAGTCAAAGCTTAGGATCTCTCTCTCTCTCTCTCGCATTTCATTAATAGAATCATCTTAACATGTAGATTTTTAGTTATATGGTTTGTAATATGTTAATGCCCATGATCAAAAAATTTTATAATATAGTAAATAAAGTATGGCATGTCATATGCATGGTGGACGTCATTGCATTCCATGTAGAGTTATTATATGTTAAAAGTGCTTAAATGTCTGTGTTGCTCATATATTAGATCTCTGTGGAGACTTATAGTACAGACATTCTTTTGTGACATATTAAGAATGTTTTGTTATATGCTTTGATATAAGTAAAGCATGTTAAGTTTGAATATGCTTATAGAGCAGAGAAAGACAAAATTAACCAGAGGTAAAGGTAAAAGAGAAAAGATGTCATATGCCATATATGTATGATATGAAGGACATGGTTATGTTTGTTGTGAATATGTTATAGACGTTAACAGGTTTAAAAAGAGA
The DNA here is from genome assembly GCA_948099555.1 of Croton setiger. Taxonomy (NCBI): domain Eukaryota; kingdom Viridiplantae; phylum Streptophyta; class Magnoliopsida; order Malpighiales; family Euphorbiaceae; genus Croton; species Croton setiger. Next base: position 6,840 of record CANUEY010020887.1, on the reverse strand, counting down.
ATGCAACATGTTATATATGTTTAAAAAATTTACATGTTTTATGACATAAGAGTTATAAGTTAGGATGTTACACGTCTGTTACTCGTTGTGTTTGACAGTGAGGACTGGCTGAAGATCACTGTCACCGATGTAAACCATTGGTTATAGTTCTCTTCCTTCTCTTCTTTCTTATCTAGGTGTACATATATAGATATTGAGTATATACTGAATATTGATATAAGGAATTTGTGTGGGTTTATTGCAGAGTGCTTGTAATATGAGATTGGCAGGGATAGAAGATACAACTGAGTTGCTAGAGAAGCAGCTGGCATCAGAGATATCGAAGATGACATTGGAGGAAGAAATTTGTGTGGCTCTATTGCAGAGTGCTTACTCTAATGGGGATTGCTGACACCTATCATCAGTTATGCGTTTGAGCTATTTATTGTCTCCCCCTATATGAATTGTGATGCGTTTTATTGATGTCCCTCGTAATGTGTTTCAGCTTAGCTATTTTGTCTTATTTCTGATATATTTCAGTCAATGCCCTTGAATTGTCCTATGCTGAATCGAATGAATTCACGTCACTCTTTATTTCGAAAAGCTTTTGAGAAACATGAAATGAGGTTTCATGGTGATTTGCAGAAGGTTAGAAGATGGAGAGTTGCTGTTACTGAATTGGTAAGCATTTAATTTCTTATTTTATTTCTAACTTTTCATTTCAAATTTTTTTCTTTGAATTGGAAATATTATTATTATTATTATTATTATTATTATTATTATTATTATTATTATTATTATTATTATTATTATTATTATTATAACTTTCCATTTCAAATTTCTTTCTTTAAATTGGAATTTTTTGAAATTTATTAAAAGGAGAGAAAATGAGTATTATAAAAAATGGTAAGAAATATTTAAAATGTTAAGAAATATTTAATGTAATACATAGTTTATTTAAAAATATCAAATTAGAAATAATTTTTAAATTTAATTCAAAACATATATATATATATATATATATATATATATATATATATATATATATATATATATATATATATATTATTGGTAATATATATTATTACTAACGAATATGATTTAGTGATAAGGAAAATCTTCAATCAAATTAAAAAGTGCTATTACATGTACATTGGGATTAATAATTAATAAAGGGAATTAAAAGCTTTTCTTCAATCAAATTCCCATTACTTCTCCTCCCCGGCTTCTAAACTATTGTATTGGAACTATTCAAATTAGGACGCATAAATCTATGTTAATCTGTTATTTACGAAAGAAAAAATAAATTGCTATAGAAGTTTAAAAAAAGGAAAAACAAAATAGAAATTCTTAATACAATACATTTACCACTCCAGCACACCCAACAAACCTACACCACAAAATTTACATATTACAGATATAAATCATTAAAATAAAAAAATAAAAAAGAAAGAGAGAGAGAACATGACTGCATTATAAGTCTGGAAGCATGCATTAATCACTATCAAATTGCATATTACATCATTACACCAGAATATTTGTTCCGACAATAATAATAATAATGAAGGAAAATAAAAAATAAAAACATGTTCTAGATACTGCTAATGCCCATACACTATCATTCCGTAATATGAGTGAAATCCCATATCAAAGGTCTATATTATGTTGCACCAATTTTATTTTAATTTGATTAATTGATTGTTTCAGATTGCAGAGTACCTAATCAAGGAAACTAAGATGATTATAGATGTGAATGCCCTGAACCAAGGTCATTTCGTAGCTTATCAAAACAATGATACTGGTGAAGAGAAGTAGATTCTTCAAATTGGTAAAAAAAAAAAAAAAAAAAATTCTTCAACCCTTAATAGCTAATGCAGGGAGGTAAATGGAGAGAAATTCGATCTTGAGGTTGTTAACGAATCAAAAGAAGAAGATAACCATCTCATTTTTATTTAGATTATTAAATAATATAAAAGTTATATTAATAATATTATAATTACATTAATAAAATATTTTTAATTTAAAAAAATAAATATATTGTATTTTCATTGTAGTATTCATTTAATTTAATTAATGTTATTATATTGCATTACTACAGCAGAAGGAACTTTTCCAAGTCCCTGCCACACTAAGCTCATATTTTATAGAACAGGAAAGCCATAATGCGATAAGAGCATGAGATGTAACCCAATCAAAAATAATTGGGATATATATGGATTCAACCAGCAAAACTAAAATATTAAGTGAAACAATCAAAAATAACAAAATAATGGAACAAAGGCACATTTAAAACTTTTTAGGAATTCAAATTAAAAATAACAGCTAACTTGTTCATTACCAAAATGATGAGTTTACAACAAACAATTTATCATTAACTTTTCGGCAAACCTGTAGCTTTTCCATGATTCTTTGGCTCCGATCCGACGAAGTCAATTTTTAAGCCATAAACTCGTCGAAAAACACAATCAACTGATAATCGTCGGAATCAACTAAGCTTCACTTTCCTGGCCATAAGCACAATTAAGACTTCAGGTTTCAGACACAGTCAAGATCAACACAATCAAACCTTTCAAAACACAATCTGTTTCTTCTCTGACAACACAATTGAAAACCAAACAATAGAAATGTGATAGCAACCTTTCATCTCCACCTTTTTCAACTGGTTTCTGACCGGAATCATTATATTAAAAAATAATGAAAAGTTGTTTTCTGCTTCTGCAACTACCGGCCATCGGAATTATTCTTCGTTTCTTCCTCTTCTTCGACTATTCTCAATCACTGTGGAATCATCATCACACCATAACATCATTATCATCATCATCACATTGACATTCAACAATTGAAATCGGATTAAATGAAAATCAATGAAAAATTAAAATTAAGATCACTGAAAATGAAAATGTAACTTGACCGAAACCCTAACTAGATAGAATGAAAATCATCATCAGCAACTAACAAACAACTCATCAGATCATCATTGTTTTATATTCCGAAATTTGTTCGCGTTTGGTTCCATCGGTTTTCGTGGGTTTTAGTTTCTTTTCAATCTAATCGGAGAACAGAAGGTTTCGCCGGTCAGATATCCTTCAAGTTGCCGATCATTTTCATTTACAGCCGATATTTGATACCAACTTTCACTTCGTTCATCTCAGTTTTAGATTTGCTTCTCATCTGAAATGGCGAATGGTTTTCAACGTTTCAGTGGACTTCAAGGTTTGTTCCACTTTTTCAGTTTTGTATACAAATTAAATATTTTTCTTTTTTCTTTTTCAGAAACTTGAACAATCGTTTTGCGAAAACTAATGGACGAATCCATAGACATCCCTTAATAATTACTATGCAAAATCCCAATCCCCTTGGCATGCAGCTTTTTTACCCAACAAATCAAGTTTTGCATTTACATGGACCCGCAATATGCAGCTTTTACCTTCCTTTGCCACGTGTGCATTTGTTACTGGTTGATGAGTAATTGGGATGGTAAATATGATACTCTAAATGCTTTGATTTATCATGTATTTCTGTTGGATATACAATAAAGCAGTTTATTCTGATGAACTCACATTTGATCTCTTTTTAAAAAAAAAAAAAAATAAAAGCACATTTGATTGCGAGTTTGAATTGATGCAAATATAAAATCATGGACTTCATGACACCTTTATTATCAGTTCAAATCACCGTTAGTTGAAATATTGACTAGTAAAGAAGAGATTGATATGATTTTAACAGGACACCAAAACAGCAGACGATCTATAATTAATTTAGTACAAAAAACGTAAACAAAAAAAATAGAACTACAAAATGCAACCTAAACACGCTATCTCTGAAGTCTCTAATCAAGGTTTAGATCTTACAAATAAAGTCTCATCCAATTAGGCTCTGACATTTAATTGCTTATGGTACAAGTACTTCCTCAACTTAAACATCATCCAAGGCTGAATTCAATGAACATGGTAAACCTTACCATAAACATCTATGCCTCTAGAAAAAACATCATACAATCAAAGAGCCGAGATAAACTTTTGGATCCTTGCCTGCGCTCGCTCTTTCTCCTCCGGGCCATCTAGATCACCTATATTGTCATGATATTCCTGAGAGTAGCAAAGGAAAGTCAACGTTTGTGACGTAAAAAGCTTTATCTCTTTACTAATATTTGTGATCAGGAATTTAAATTCATCACATTCCTAATGATTCCATGGATAATAAGGACAGTTTCTTCTTTTAAAGGAAAATACCTGAAGTATGTACTGCACATCCTTCTTTGTAAGCTTGTGCTGTTTCAGTAACAGTTCAATTCTTGCTCTGATTCCAGAGTGCCTTCACAAAAACCACAAACACCAAAATTATATATAAACAATATAACTGCATCTAGGTAATATAATTTTATCATAGTTGATGGATGACCTACTCGGAGCACCAAAGATGACCCAGGATAATAGCAATCAGCTGCAGATCCACACAAAAAAAAATATGTTAAAGAATTAAGAACAATAAAAATTAGAACTATTGTAAAAACATTGAGGCATGAAAAACATCAGTTCCAACTAAATGTCTCCAATATGTACGAATGTTTATGCAGTTTATGTTTTTTACTTGTTATGCAAAGCTGCATGACCCGAATTAGGAAGGGATTTGGAATTGCAGCAGTGGTGTCAAAGATGATATAGGCTCCATTGTGTACATTGAGCAGAGACTCAGACATGTTAGACTGATTCTAAGTAGCACAGATACAGAAACGTAAAAACAGGGAAACATCATGTTGAAAAATATAGGATACAGGTAAGTGCTGAAATATCTAACATTAAAGTCTAATTATAAATATAAAAAATTTTATATCTTAACCAAAATTCAAGTTTCCCCCAGTTCTATTCTCTTAAAATTTGGATTTTGAGTGGTGTTTTTGCTTTCAGCCGTTCCCTTCTAGCATCCCTAATTGGGTGATGGACATTTATATATTTTTTGTTTTAATTTCTAAAACCTGTGGAAATGGACTTCCCAGCAGATACATGTAAGCAACTTTCTTAAATTTTGGAAACAGGCCCAAAACGTATCCACCCTTTTACTGGCGTTTTCGAAATGGAATCATTTCTTGTATGTGAACCTGTCAGTCGGGCAGAGTTTTTGTAAAACCTCTAACTCACAGACATACCTAATATTAGGCCCAACCTATAATACCTCTCTGGAGTTGTTTTGAAGAACGAAGACAAGAAAAAAGTCACATACTTATAAATCTAACAAAAGACAACTTTCCTTGAAAGAAAATATCATATACATAATCAAATTTTAGGATTTTTATTCTCACTTGACAGCTTACCATTAGCTAAATGTTTGGTAATGATTCAAACACAAAACCTACATCCCTCAAGTATGTGATGACAGTGCTTTTAAAAAAGCTTCCCAATGTGTTAATATGACTATCATGTGTGCAGGATAAGGCATATTACACCTGTAGACCTTTCAAGAAGCTCACAATTGTTAGGAATTTACAACCGTAGTTGAGAGTTCCTCAAATAGACACCCTATTACAAATTCATTATAATATCACATACTCCCTCCATCCCTAAATAAGCTTTCCATTTTGGGGTGTCCTCAAATATAAACCTCTTTCTATATTTTTGCTAGTATTAAATACTCTTTTTCCCAGATTACACATCATAAATGGGAGAATTAGTCTTTTTGAGTATTTGAAAGTAAAGGTATTAAAGTCAATTTAATTAGAAATTAATTACAAATGGGAAGAATTTTAGGCTTTCTTAAAAAAAATGTCATGAGAAATTATATTTGGGGACAGATACGTGTCATTACAAACAAATTTTCACTTCATATTCCTAGGCACCATGAAGCTAGTAGGATTGCAAAGGCAGGTTTGTGTGCTGTATACTGGAATCAATAAATATCAACAAGTTTATCCTAGGAGATAACATCAACTAACAATCAGCCAAGGGAAAAGTAGTTTACTGAGCTTAATTACAGGGAGATTATACTTTCTTAACTAAATACTTGTAATACCTTTCCCTAATATATATAGAAAATTTTTAATCCATCTTGCTTAACAGTATCGGAGTCATACCTAAACAATTGGATCATGAACTCATGTTTGAGCCTTGTTTTTTAACAAAGAGGGGCATTTGAAGTAGACAAAGTGAGGCTAGATGGTCAATCCCTGTATTGGCAAATGTCAACTAGCAGCTTGATGGTGGGCCAGGTAAGCTTCTCAGTACAGTTGCACTTCAGGGTGTGTTGGAAGTAAATCTCATATTGTATGCAAGCAATTTATCTAGGGCTGGATGACGTGTGTTACACTAATGTATTAAACATATAGAGATTCATTGTCATTTCTTTTAAAAGAAGATTCAAGAGGAAGTTACCTTGACAAGGCATGTCAAAATTGGAGAGCAATAGGATACATAACAGGCTTTGAATGAAACACAAGTTGATTATATTTGTAACAAGTCGAGCATGATTGATTTCATTACTCCAACTTGAGGGAGAGTGTTATACTATAGCAAGTCGACGGGCCAATAGCATTTTTTCACCCATGTACTATTGTTGTTTCGGACTTTCGGCCATTGAACATATTAATGAACACTTTTAGCCAGTGTACTATACAAATAGAGGTATTTTAAGCCCCTCCGTTAGTTTATAAATATTAAAATGTAATTTTTTGGACCAAAATGCATTGTTTTCATAAGTTAGATGACCAAAATGTAAGTTTGGTCATCTTCTCCATCTATTCATAAGTTAGATGACCAAAATGCAAGTTTGGTCATCTTCTCCATCTAGCTAGAAGCACCATCAAAAATGGTGCTTCTAGCTAGATGGAGAAGATGACCAAACTTGCATTTTGGTCATCTAACTTATGAA
>CANUEY010020878.1:0-42062 GCA_948099555.1 Croton setiger | reverse complement strand
AGAAAAACATCCGCTTTCTCATTGCGCTAATCCGAACTGTTTTATAATTTATAAGACAGTCACTATATATTAAGTATAAAAAATTATATATATATATATATATATATATATATATATATATATATATATATATATATATATATTCTAACATTGCACTTATCGTGTATTAACAAACCATTTTTCAAGCATAAAAACATATCAGACCAATCCGATTTATAAATAATTCGAAAGGTGAGACAGCCGGTTAAAATATTTATTTTTCTATATACAAGCGGAAATCGAACCTCTGACTTTATTTTTTTTTTCTTTGCAGTAAAATAATGTATGGAGAAAAGAAGAATGTTAGTTGTAGAACAAGATTACAATATGGCAGGTTTGATAGGTAGCCAATTTACCAACTAATCATGTCAAAACAAGTTTAATTTTTTATGTTATTCTATTTTATCAGGACAAAAACATTAAAAAAAGGAAAAGTTTAATCCTATAATATATGAATTTACTTTAAATAAATTATTATTCGGTTTTTAGGTTTATTTTAGGAAGTCTTTTATGAATAAATTAATTGGGCAGTAATGGATAATCACAAACACAACTAATGAAGAGCTTGTCTCTGTATATTTTACTTAAGCTGTATTATTTTTACACATTGAAAGTTGGTTGCAGATGAAAGCATCATCATCCCTGTTTAGTTTTCAATATGGACAGAAGTCGCACTGTTTAATGGTCCAAATCCTGTGATCTGATATTCAGAAAAAATGGCATTTTTCATTAATACCCAACAATTATTATTCAACATCAGAACATGAGAATTCTAGAAAAAAAAAAAAAGTATTATTCGAGAAAAAAACAAGTATTACAAAAAGTTATGTTACAAGGAAAGATTGGAAGGAGGATATCTCGAAATATAACAGCAGCAAGAGGAAGAATTGATCTTAGGACATGGAGATCAGTTTCGTAGGTGGAACTGGTTAGAATCCATGTATCTTGATTTGTTCTTTTTTCACTATGCCTGCCTGTTTGGTAAGATTTGGGAATCAGAATACAATACGATCGGGAATATATTAAAGAATATATAACCCACCTGAACAAGGAAAGCGGAAACATTTTTCCTTTGATCACCTTGAAGCTGAATAACCTGAAATTAAATCAAACATTTTATAGCAAATGAATGGATAGAATCAAGAAAAGAAGGAATTTTCGGCAGAAAATGAATACCTGTCCAAGCTCTAGATCCTGAACCACTGTACCATTGCAGCAAAACTCTTTCTTAAGGTCTTTGAGAATCTTGTTATAGCTGAATTCCTTCTTCAACCCCTGAATGGTTGTCAGGCTCTTCCTACCATTTCGCTGCTGGACGCGTATATGCACATATTCCTTAGCTCCAGCACCTGATTCTGCTGCATTTGCCTCAGCGAATGGATCTAAATTGGCAAACATAAGAAATCAAGGTTCCTTTTCTCAGCAAAAGTTTCTCTCATTTTGATTGAAAACGCTGAATTAAAGACATACCAAAGGCAATTGGAATTTGGATGTCGAGTTCAGACATGAAACCTCGGATCAGATCAATTAGACAGTAAAGAACAGATCTTTCCTTCTCTTTTAAAAGGACAACCTTATACTGCAACATGGTAATATACATAAGAACATAGATTTAAAGATAGCACATAAAATGTGCATATTACTCAAGAAACATAAAACCAGGTTGGGATCTGATTATCCATGGAAAATGGGATATGATACCCCCAACAAATAAACAAGAACAAGTAAACAAGCAAGTACTTTCCCTATATTTGTCGAAGCAATCAACACAAGAAAATATCATTGGTTTCAGATTCCAATCAATTTCCATTTTCATAAATTTCAATTAACTTCCAATTTATAAAGTTCCCATTTCATCACATAAAAGATGCAACCAATAACCCTAAATCAAAAGATCCAAAACAGAAAATACAATAATGGAGGAAGAGAAGTACCAACCCAAATCAAAACAGAGAACACATAAATATACGGAACAATGAACAGAAAATCAAGAATATCAATGGAGGAAGAAAAGTACCTGGGGAGCTGAAAGGATAGAATAGGATGAGGGGAAAATGAGGTTTGAAAGAAAATAAAAATGAAATAATAAGTTAAATAGCTCTGTTTCTTTCTTTTATCATATACTAATTATAGAGAGAACTTCTCTAGACCACACAAAACGAGTTCCAGCTTCCTTAATTTCCGTTTCAGCATTATACTGATATACCCATTTTTCAAAATGATCATAAAACAGAAGAACAGAAAAAACAAGTTTCAACAAGAGATTTTTCTATCAATTGAATGCAGAAGAGTATAACAAAAGCCATATCAATTACTCAGTTCATGCATCAAATTTCAGAACAAGGAAGAAGGATAATGAATCAAAAAAGCATTAAAATTTCTAGACAGTAACGAAAATAGATTGAACACAAGTAACCATACGTTTATTGAAAAGCAAACTTTATATTCCACAAAGCCTTAATAGGCTAATAACATAGAAACAGAAATTAAAAACACTTTTAAAGATATATTCTGACTTCCCTGAGAAGCATTCAACATTACACAATCATAGACACAGAACAGAAACCCGCAAATTCCCAACTTAGAATCCACCACGAAGACGGAGAACAAGGTGAAGTGTAGACTCCTTCTGGATGTTGTAATCCGCCAGAGTCCTTCCATCTTCCAGCTGCTTTCCGGCAAAGATCAACCTCTGCTGATCAGGAGGAATCCCTTCCTTGTCTTGAATTTTGGCCTTGACATTGTCAATAGTGTCGCTGGACTCAACCTCAAGAGTGATAGTCTTGCCAGTCAAAGTCTTAACAAAGATTTGCATTCCACCACGCAAACGGAGGACAAGGTGGAGGGTGGATTCCTTTTGAATGTTGTAATCAGCCAAGGTTCTGCCGTCCTCAAGCTGCTTCCCGGCGAAGATCAACCTTTGCTGGTCAGGGGGGATTCCTTCCTTGTCTTGAATCTTGGCTTTGACGTTGTCAATAGTGTCACTGCTTTCAACCTCAAGAGTGATGGTTTTTCCGGTCAGGGTCTTGACGAAGATCTGCATACCACCACGGAGACGGAGGACAAGGTGGAGGGTGGACTCCTTCTGAATGTTATAATCAGCCAAAGTACGACCGTCCTCGAGCTGTTTACCGGCGAAGATCAGCCTCTGTTGGTCTGGGGGAATTCCCTCCTTATCTTGAATCTTGGCCTTGACGTTGTCAATGGTGTCACTGCTCTCAACCTCTAAAGTAATAGTCTTGCCGGTCAGGGTCTTGACGAAGATCTGCATACCACCACGGAGACGGAGAACAAGGTGGAGGGTTGACTCCTTCTGAATGTTATAATCAGCCAAGGTACGTCCGTCCTCGAGCTGTTTTCCGGCGAAGATCAGCCTTTGCTGGTCCGGGGGAATTCCCTCCTTATCTTGAATCTTGGCCTTGACGTTGTCAATGGTGTCACTGCTCTCAACCTCCAAAGTAATGGTCTTGCCGGTCAAGGTCTTGACGAAGATCTGCATACCACCACGGAGACGGAGAACAAGGTGAAGGGTTGACTCCTTCTGAATGTTATAATCAGCCAAGGTACGTCCGTCCTCGAGCTGCTTTCCGGCGAAGATCAGCCTTTGCTGGTCTGGGGGAATTCCTTCCTTATCTTGAATCTTGGCCTTGACGTTGTCAATGGTGTCGCTGGATTCAACCTCGAGCGTAATAGTCTTGCCAGTCAAGGTCTTAACAAAGATCTGCATACCACCACGGAGACGGAGGACAAGGTGGAGGGTTGACTCCTTCTGGATGTTATAATCAGCCAAGGTACGTCCATCCTCGAGCTGTTTCCCGGCGAAGATCAGCCTTTGCTGGTCTGGGGGAATTCCTTCCTTGTCCTGAATTTTAGCTTTTACGTTGTCGATGGTATCACTGCTCTCTACCTCGAGAGTGATGGTCTTGCCGGTAAGAGTCTTAACGAAGATCTGCATCTGTATTACAGTAAAGATAAAAACTTAATTTCAAAAAACAAAATTCCTCAATTCAGAGGACAGCGAAAACCCTAAAATTTCTAAAACTTGAATCATAAATACAAACTTTAATTCATCAAACAAAAACCCTAAATGTAAAAATGCAAAGAATCCAAAAAAGATCAAAATAATTACCTTGAAAGGATTCTGAAGGCTTCTTTGCAACAATTAATAAGAGAGATCAGATTAGAAAAATACTGTGAAGAAGAGGAGAAATGGAGGACTAATTTATAGAACAGAAGATGGTTTAGTCCGTCACGGCAACGGAGAAATGGAGGCAATGAGATTTCGACACGTATACAAATGACGTGTTGTAATGGAAAAGGATAGCTTCAAGTTATAGGTTTCCGACGTTGACGTGACCGCTTCTTTGTCTTTGTTCGAACGTTCGTTGTTTCGAGACGGTTTACGGAACAGCTTACAGAGTTGACGGAGTTAGTGAAGTAACGGCTAGTTTAAACTTATTATTGTTGGTGGGTCGCTCTCAAATATAAAAAAGAATAAGGAAAGTTATTGTTGGTGGGTCACGGAGGCGAACTGACGGTGACTTCCACCTCTCAACTTGTGGGGTTTTTTGGCGTTTGTGGGTGCGAGTGGGAATCTAATCATTCCCGAACGGCGGTTGTTGTAACAACGATCAAATAATTTTGGCATTCCCGAACGGTGGCTAGGGTTGACGTCGGTGGGGTCGTTGCTGAATGGTCTTCCTTATTGAGTGAACAACAATACTCCACCACTAATGGACGTTGATAACATAATTAGATGATCTTCCTAGGAACGATGGTAGCATAACCAGAACTCGTCCGGTCGAAAAACCGGAACCGTAACCTGAACCGGGCCGGTTTAGGGTTCCAGAAATTTTGGAACCAGAACCGTGAATCGGCCTTGAACCGCTGGTTAACCGGACTTGAACCGCCGGTTATTCTAAATCGCCAGTTAACCGGCCCGTCATCGAACCGGCAATTAACCGCGAACCGCCGGTTCGGCGGCCGGTTCCGGTTACACTCCCTTGAACCATGGCCCGGCCGTGGCCACCTCTAGGGCCATACCTAAATGGGACCCAATAAGAAATGGGCTATAATGGGTTTAGAGTTTAGACGTTTCCATTCCAGGGTTGGACCTTGAAAATATTTTATTCGACGGGCCTCCATGATTGTTCCAATGACAAGGTCCGGAACTGGACTAGTGTTCTACAAATACTTCAGGTGTTCTTTCGACAAGTGTAGCAGCACTAGGAAGAAAATAACTGTAAGCAAGCATTGGCGAACCTCTTGCGACGGGATTTTTCTTATTCACATTTTACAGGAAAGCAGCTGAAATGCTACACTAAATTACACTGTTTCATTTCAATGGCGAACAGGAGATTGAGCTTGCTTTTAGGTAATTTATCACAGTAGTAGACTTTCATTTCCATTATATGGTAACATCATAGAAGAGACTGGAAAAGTGGATTTTTTTTTTTCGTTTGTTTTGACTTATAAGCAAGTTAGAAAAGGACTTGATATGATAGAATACAGTAATTAATTGGGGAAATATTGTCAAGTGTTTAAGAAATGTTTTAAAAGGACTTATAATTTTTCTGCTTGTTCTGTATCCTATACCATAGGCCAGATGCAGTCAGCTTCCTTTCAAAATGAATTGTTTGAGATTTTGGGTTGTATGTTTTCTGATTGTTCTTGGAAGTTGTGATTCAATTACATTCTATAGTCTTCAGGACAATGAGAGCATAGTAGATATAATCTCCAGCTTTTCTTTCAATCAATTTGGGTACGATGGTTGATAGGAACCTATGATCATGAAACAAAATTTAGGACACCTCTTTTTATTCTTTGAGCTTTATCTGTTGTCAGAAAACGAAAGAGCTCAAGCTATGTCATTGGCTGGCAGATCATGTGGTTTGGCAAAAAACACCAAACTAATTGCTGATTACATGGAGTGCGAGCATGAGTTATTATGCAAGATGATTTTGATCCTACCTGCATGAAAGTGTATAATTATTTGGTGAGAGGAGGAAGAAGCTGAGGAGAAGGCTAAAGTTAGTGCACCTCGTTACAAGAATCATTTGGCGATTAAAGGTTCTGAAATTGTCGCCACTCAGAAGATATGCGATGCAAAGGAAGGCTTTTAAGCTCCTGAGGAAGTGGGTGACCGGTTAAAGAACTTATGTTTGTCCTTTGCGTTGTTTCGACTCATTTGTCGTAGATTTACAGGATATCCCTCCTCTGAGGCATCCCATGAGAAGACTTGGAAGTTTGTTCGTTATGGACTGCTTGCTGAAGGAGATTCAGAAAGAGCCTTCAAGGTGATTGAAGTGGAACTTAATTTCTTTATGATTTGTCTACACAAAGTACCCTGCCATTACTAATAGCCGAGGAATGCTAACATTTCGAATCATTCAGTCTATTATTGTCATAATTGGTTTCTGGTTTGCAGCAAATACCCTTCACCATTATCAATCACCAAACGGGTATTTGAATCTCATAACTGTTAGTGGGAGAAATGTTGATGTTCTAGTTACAGGTATAATGATGGTTGCTCTCTTCCTTTTAGTTTCAGACTGGTTGAAATTGATGTGAGTTTGCAAGTATGTCCAGAAACCAACATGGCAAACAAATACATTCATAGAAAGGATGATAAAATTCATATCCCACGAGTGGTTCATAGCCCCAAAATCTTGGGAAAGAAAACTCGACTAATACTCACTTATTGAGTCCCTCGAACAAAACTCATTCGAAAAGGTATATAACTATATTACCACTTATTTAACAGATTGACGAGGGATCAAAAGTTCTCAGATTGAACTGGCTATTGAAGTGAAGAAAGTAGTGGCAAATTCTGTAAGGATCAACAGTCAGCAATTAAAGAATGGGAAAGCTTCGCTAGAGCGAAATGGGGTTCAAGACAAGCTTTCTTGGCCATGTAAATTAGAAACACAGACACATTTTGTTCTGGTATGGCATATGCTACTAGTCTTTGCGAAGTTGCGTAAGCAGAGTAAGCTGACAGGCAATCAGAAACAGAGAACTTTTCGTTGGCAGCTAAAATACTGTGCCTACTTGGCAATTTTGCTCCAAGGTTTCTACCAGATCATGCTTATAGAACCAAAGTTATTTTCGATCATGTTCTACAGGAAGCCAAGGAGGTGCTTACAAGATATAACTCTCTCAAAAACATGCATGAAAAGTTGATGGCTTTAGGTGAAGGCGACGATGAAGAAACTATAATGCAGAAGGGCGCAAGACTTGGATGGTTATTGACTGAGGAAGTAGAAGATAAAGAGCTAAGAGAGAAGATTCAGGCCGATTTCTGGGTTGAGCTGATGTTGTATATCGCTCCCTCAGATGATGTAGCTGCTCATGCAAAATATTTAGGCAGAGGTGGAGAGTTTGTTACTTGTGGGCTTTGCTTTCTCATGCTGGGATTCTCCGACGAGACTGCTTTCCGAGATGTTTGAATTGAGATTATATTTTAATGAATAGTTACAGGCTATCAAACATAAACTTAGAAGAATATAATGTTCGAGTTGAGTGCTATGTATGTTTCTGCAGCTCTGTGTGATACAACAAAGTTGAAAAACAACAAGTTTTAGTTCCAAACAAGTTGGAGTCTGGCTGTATGAATCCAAACCTCAACAAACAAAAGGAAACAGTCACCACAGGCCGTAGATTCTTTCCACGACATGGATTTTATGCTTCCACTCAAGTCTGTTATGAACCAAATCCATATTGATATCTAAAGCTCGTAGTCAACAAAAATACTTTTAGATCTAAGATTAATAAAACTAAGATTGCAATTAAAGTACAAGACTGAAACTATTCATCCATCATGCTTCCATAAACATAGCAACTAGTGTTGGGTTAACAATGAAAACATAAGATCCTAATTATAATTAATAAGTAATTAAATACTAGTAATAGTACTTAATTAATAGCTACTAGGTCCTGCACCTTCAGCTTTCAATTCAGACATGATAGCAATTACCGTTGGATTTGTATCAACATAGGAGTTGCATGTTCACCCAACTTTTCATTATCATCACAGTAACAACCAACTTCCCATAACAATTTGATGAATTCAGGGACAAGTTTATATTCTTGCCAAAGTTTGAGCTTCAGGTCCGAAATTAACATATCAGAGTTTACCGTTACATCATAACTTCTCATAGTACTCAGATCAGTAATGAGTTGCTTATAATACACCGTAGCTTTGATAGTAGCATTAAAATTAAAGTTGTATGTTATGATCTTTGCAAAATCATAAAGCGGCTGATTATTATATTGCAATCCTATATTCTTCCGACAGAAGTTAGTCAACCTCTCAACTTGTTTTCGCAGTTCTATGACATCTTCATCCTCCCAAATATCTATACTATAAGCAGTGGTCTGAAACTGAACATTGCATTTCTGCTTCTGCAAAAACAACAAACAAGAAACAAATAATTCAAAAAATTGCTTTATTTGTGTTAGAAAAAATGTTGCAGAGAAATGACTACACACGAGGACTAGAGAGACAGTAGAAACATGACTAATAATTCCATAATATGCAACCGATTTTTGATTCTGTAGAAGGGTATCTTGAAGGGTATTATTGAAGTATAATTGTTGGCGATCGACTCCAAATTCATTTCCGATAGCACCATGACTCGAAATTTTATTTTTGATGGTTTCGACAGTCGGATTACATTCATCAGCAACTACAAGAAACTGGTTTTGCTTGTGTTTGACGTATACTCCAAATCGAAATCCAAATGCACTCATTTTCTTGAATTGATGAGAAATTTCGGATTCGATTTTAAATTTATATAATTATCAAAGTTATATGTTTGATTCATGTGATTTGAATTGTTTTTATCTGTTTAAGTTGACAGAATGTTCATGCAAATCAATCCAACTTCTTGATATTAAATTAATTCAACAAATATACTTAATTAATAATGATTCGTAATTAACATAACTAATAATTAATTAATTAAAGTCCAATAGCAATAATTACATCATATTTATGATCATTCAAACAATCTGTATCTTTATAAAAAGACTTAATACTATAAGGATGTTCGAATTTCAGTTTTTTATGATCAAACCCTAATTCATTTTCGATTTGTCGCTTCAATTGAGCCATTGTCATCTTATTATGAACTCTTAATTTGTACCTTCCATTATACCCATAAACCCACAAATCATACATCTCATAAGCAGTAAGATTTTCATTATTAGGAAATCTGTAATCGACAATCTTCTTATCATTTTCCAATTTATGTCCAACGTAATACAGCTCCATGTTCTTGCATGGCATGCCACTCATCGTACCAACAAATTCTTTTAATTTCAAGATTGTTCCATCGTCCCAAATTACCACTGAATACGATTTTCCATATGCTTTCACTTGAAACTCCTTCTCCTGCATGTAAAAATATAATTAATTAAGGTTTTGATTAAGAGTAATATTTTTATAAATTATCATTTAACGATCCATAAAGACTGGTAGCTTCGCGATATAGCTACAATTAAATAAATTACGCACAACGCTAAGAAGTATTTCATCATGTTCTTTAATTCCATAAAATTCAGCTGTATGGGAACCATCTTCTAGTTCTACTCCATTGAAGACCAGCTTAATTTTGTGGGTTTCAATGTCAAGAATATCTGCCATATCACGTTTGATGTCCAAAATAGTTGGATTTGGAAGATCTATAGGGTACTTAACTAAATCATAATCAACCCAATAAATCATTTTTATTAAAACTTAACTAAATCATAATTAAAGAAGTTATTTATATCGTTTGAATAATGTAATTTAAATGTTTATATTTGGTAGACAAATGAAAATTGAGTGATACATATAAATTCCATGAAATGAAGCACTTTTGGAGTACCAATTCCATGACTGAGATTATGAGGCTGTCCATTTTGAATTATCAATGTTGGTATTATTTAATTTAAAAATAAGTAAAAATTAATGGTGAATTGATTCGTATTAAAATCCCACTACAAAAATTTAGAATTTTGTAGACAATTCGTCGCTAATCCTTCGCTGAAGGTTTGCTACAAATTGGCTACCAATTAGTAATAAATCCTAACTCACTTATCTTCTTTCGTTTCGTCGCAACAATTAGCGACGAGGTTAGAAAATATGTTTTCATAACTGCCTAGAATCTTGCCTGATTTGAATTCGTAGCTAAGCCGTAAATAAAAAGATAATTTGATGTAAGTAGATTTATTAATAAATATTGCTACATTAGTTCATATTCAAGAGAGAATTAACATTAGGTCCTTGAAGTTTTATTAAATATTCTTTCACATTTTGCATTGTCGTTCCGTTAATTTTTAATACCGTTTTGCTGCTAAACATAATAATATGTACCTTGAACTCCGAGGTTTAAGAACTTTGTTTAAATATAGAAGTCAAGCTGGAAAGGAAATGGAGGTTATTAGTTCCTTTCCTTGTACAATATTATAATGCTTAATTCTCAGGTCCCTATAATTTTGTTAAATATACTCGCATGACTCTTTAAGTTTGGAAAATAAAGTTACAGGTCCTTCATGTTTTACCGTTAAACTGTTGGGTTCTTCCGTCAGTTTGTTACCCAGTATTTCATTATTAAAGGAGAAAATTAATATTCTTTATCAACGCATATTCTCGTATTGATCGACGATCCAACAATTCTCTACTGATCGATTAGATCTCTAATCTTTGAACAGGAACAGATCTTCCATTTGGAAAATGGTATCATTTATATTGTAAGAAGGAATCTTGACACTGAGTAGAATATTCTTGGAAGGAGAAGATTCTCTCCAACCTTGATTTGAGGTTTATTGTCATGCAAGATCAAGACTCAAGAGCTATAATAAGAAGCTGAAAATGAGTGAACAATTAAAAGTTTGTTAATATTCAAACACATTAATTTTTTTTAAGAGAAAATAATTATAATAATCTATTTAATTAATTAAAGTCCGAGAGCAATAATAACTCCATATTTATGATCCTTTAAGCGATCAGTGTCTTTATAAAAAGATCTAATAGTATAAGGACGTTCGAATTTCAATTTTGTATGATCAAACCCTAATTCTTGTTCAATTTTTCTCTTCAATTGACCCATTGTCATTGTTTTATGAACTCTCAATTTATACTTGCCACTAATTCCATAAACCCACAAATCATAAACCTCATAAGCATCAATATTTTCATCATCACAAATTCTGCACTCCACAATCTTTTTATGATCTTCCAATTTAGATCCAAAGAAATATAGCTCCATGTTATTGACTGGCATTCCGCTCATTATATAAACATCTTTTTTTAATTCTGAGACAGTTTGATCGTCCCAAATTATCACCGTATATAGTTCTTGATTTACTTCGACTTGCAATTCTCTTAACTGCATCCACAAATATAATTGATTGTAAGATTTTCTTTTAACGTATGTGCATAACTCGTTATAAACTAGTATCTTCTATGTCTGTTTAATAATAGTTAATAAAAATCAGTACGTTATTGACGTAGAAATAAAAGAGAAATAGCTACAATACACACAATGCTAAGAAATATTTCATCATGTTCTTTAATTCCATAAGCTTCCGCAGTCTTTGAATCATCGTCTAGTTCGACTCCATTGTGGACTAGCTTTATTTTGTCCTCTTCAACCTCAAGGATGTCCTCCATATCAAGTTTGATGTCCAATATAGTTGGATCCGGAAGATCTATAGGGTATTTAGTTGAATCGTAATCAATCCAATAAATCATTTTCAACGGTAAAAAAATTTAAAATTCCAATTCCAATTGAGTTATTTATAAATGTTTACTAATGAAAAGAACTTTTCATGATTTTTTATTAAATTTTATTATGAGATTATTTAAGAATATATATGTATGGTTTAGATAAATGAAAACTGAGTGATGCATATAAATTCTATGAAATGAAGCACTTTTGGAGTATAAATTCCATGAAATGAAGCAGTCAAATTTTATGAACAATAAACATAAAAGGACAAAATTTATATTATTTTATTTTATTTTATTTTATTCCGTAAGTGGTTAAGTTTTTATAAACTGTAAATGAGAAAAAAAAGGAAATTGGTTAAAAAATCATAAATAAAAAAAGAAAAAAAATTGGGTTTTTTATAAAACCGTAACGAGAGAAGGAAAGAAATGTTAATCGATAGTTAGATATAAATTATTATTTAAGTATTAATCAATCGTTATATTATAATAAATATGAAAATTAAAAAAAAAAAATTGATTTATATATATCACATGTAATAGGTTCCAAATGGAATTTAATTAACGGTTCATATTTGTAAAACTAAGGTTATGTGCAAACTATAGGGTATAACAATATTAGAGTCTGACTGAGTTTATATTAGTAAGATAATTTTTTTCAATAAAGTCCTTTTTATTTTCAATTGAATCCAACAATTTTTTATCATATCATTAATATTCTACGATTAATCTATATTAACATAGTTAATTAAAGTCCGATGGCTATAATAACATCATATTTGTGATCCTTTAAACAATCGGTATCTTTATAAAAAGATCTAATAGTATAAGGATGTTCGAATTTCAATTTTATATGATCAAACCCTAATTCTTCTTGAATTTTTAACTTCAATTGAGCCATTGTCATCATCTTATGAACTCTGAATTTAAACCTTCCATTTAATCCATAAACCCACAAATCATACATCTGATAACCATAAATAACATCATCTTCATTAATATTATAGTCCATAATTTTCTTATGATTTTCCAATTTATTTCCACGGTAATATAGTTCGAGGTTTTCGGCTGGTACATCACTCCTTTCACACATAGACTCTTTTAAACTAGAGATAGTTTTATCGTCCCAAATTATCGGTAAATACAGCTTTCCATTTAATTCAACTTGTAACCATTTCTCCTGCATCCATAAACGTAATTAATTAAAATTTTTGTTTTTAAAACACATTTATAATTATAATTAATCAAAATTACTCACAAAACTGAGAAATATTTCGTCATTTTCGCTAATTCCATAACTTTGAGCAGTCTTAAGATCGTCTAGTTCGACACCGTTATGAACGAGCTTTATTTCGTCCGGCTCTTGAATGCCAAGAACATTTGCCATATCACATTTCATATCTAAAATAGTTGGATTAGAAAGATCTCTACAGTACTTGACTGAATTGTAATTAACACAATAAATCATTTTTAACCAGACATAAAATTCAGATTTGAATATTGTTAAGTTAAATGTTTATATTTGTTTGGTAGAAAAATGACAATTGAATGTTGCTCATAATGAAGCACTGTGAAAATGTGTTATAGTTTCAAGAACAATAATAAACATATGACTTTGAAAAAAATAAATTAAATTATATAATATTTATTCATTTATTAAAGATTAGATTTAATCAACAGATAATATATACTATAATTTTATATCATATTTTATAAATTTTAAATTTTGTAATTAATTCTGGACACTAAGTACTCACAAAAATAAATAATTTAGGTGTTTTTTCATAAACACAAAATTATATAAAAATTTAATCAATATTTATATACTTTTTGAAATTTTAACCAAATTAACAAAAATGAAGTTTATTTTCTAAAAAAATTGGCACAAACGAGTTTCAAAATTAAACAAATAGCACATAAAAAATACTAAAATTATTCTCCTTTTAATAAGAAAAAATTTTAATTTTCAAAGAAAAAAAAATTAAAAATTCACGAACAAAACTTCCCCCGCCGATCACCACTGTTCAACGCCGAAATGGGCTAGCCGGTGTTGCTAATGACCAGCCCATGCGTCTGCAACCTCCATCGACATTAGAACTCTGGCAATAGGCGACTGAAAGTCAACTTAAATTTGAAAATTCAAAAACTTTCAGACTTCTATTCATCTTTTTACCAGCAATGGATATCCGATTTGATTTGAGACCATATTCAGAATATACGAGTTAATAATATATGATTTGTTAGGTTTCACTGGCGGTTAGAATTTCTTTGAAGAAGAAGATAGTAAATTCAAAAGCTCAATAACAATCAATAAATATTAAAAAATTATTGATTCTTATTAAGTATTATTGATTCTACATAAAATTGAAAGAATCATATAAAAAAATATTACCGAATTGAAAGAATCATATAAAAAAATATTACCGATTCTTATTATCGTTTATTAATTCTTATTGACTTTTATTAAATCTAATACTGATTGTTAATTATAATTACCAAATTTTAGTGCTTGATTATTATTTGATTAGTTTGCTAAAAAGGTAGAAGCTAGAATAATTAGATATATTTTATATAGAAACAAATGCAAATATCTTTACACGAAATATTATGAAACGGTTGAAACTATGTGTTCTTGTATAAAAATATTATATCATCAAATACCTTTGAAAAGAGAGAACTAAAGAAACACCTACCTAATTAATTAATTAATTAGCAACCCCTAATTACGATGATTAACTATAATTAATTAAAAAATAGAGTAATTAATTAGGATCCACCACTAATACTTCCATTAAAAATCTCTATAGTATCACCTTGACAAACATGGTGCCACCTAAAAGACCTATCTTCATCCATTACATTCTGTTTGTATATAAAAAAATAACCTTCTTGTGGAAGATGAAAATGGTGTTTCTGATGCAATTTCTGCAACTCTTTTCTTAGCTCTCCAACATTATCCGATGCATTCACTTCCACCGGAATTTTCTTAGTCCCACATTTTGTAAGAACCATCACCTTCAGTTTGTTCTTCGTTACTGTAGTATTGGTTCCAGTTGATCCTGTCCCTGAACTTGAACTTGTAGGTGATGGCTTAATATTAACATTAATTTCCCTATTTTCCATCAATTCACAATCTTGTAACGACCGATGATCGTGCAATTCTCCACCGTTGGATTGGGTTACTACTAATCTTTGAACAGGAACAGATTCCATTTCTTGTACAATCTTTTCTTTTAGACGTAAAATGGTATCATTTATGTCCATTTCTATAGGAATATGCAATTTGGAAGAAGGAATCTTGACATTGAGTAGAATATTCTTAGAAGGAGAATTACAAGATTCTTCAATCTTGATTTGAGGGTTATCGTTATGATCAGGAGCTATAAGAAGCTGAACATGGGAATTTTGAAGGATTTCAGAATGTTCTATATCAAGATCATCTTGAAGAACTTGGCCATTAAAGATTAGGGTTTGTGTAGAAATGGGAATTCCTTGGTATTTTTGAATCTTTTCTTTGATTTCCATGACTGTGTCAAAGAAACCCACTTCAATGGAGAATGGTCTGCCTTTTTGAGGATCAAAGAAGACGTCCATTGAAAAAGAAAAAAAAAAGGTAGGTAGAAGAAGAAGAAGGGATCTTATTTTATGTGTAGTTATAATAACAGTATCCGAATTCTTCTAACTGTTAAACCGATATTAATGGGTGATTATATCAAATTGTAATTATTATCATTAATTATATAATTATTTTCGAGGATATGAAACTTGATATTAAGGGATCTCATTGAACTACTCTATAGCCACGCATAATATCACTGCTACCTGATCCAAAAGTCATTTTAAAATATAAGTATCTCACCCTTTTTTGTAAACATCGTTTAAACAACTTGTATACTACAGAATTATAAGATAAAATTGACTATATTGCCGTATAAATATGAGTGAAAATAAAAAAATTCTTGATTTTTTTTTAATGGATTAATAGAAATAACTAAAATGTTCAACGAACATTTAGCCTACACAACGAAAGATAATCCTCCCAGAATAACATGAATACTTTGACAATGTGCATAATGAAGAAATTGGGAAGTTAATTTGACTTCTAAGATGAAATTTTAGAAATCTAGTACAAGTTAATAAATGAAAACCAGAGTCATGAATCCTGAGAAGTGTAAAGCTGTACAACCCTAGGCCAAACTTGGCCATAAACATCCTTCTTGCTATATCGTCGGTCCCAAGACCAAGGAACATCTGCAGATAGGGAAGTAAGAGTCAGATGAATGTAAAAAGAAGTGAATCTGGAAATAGGAAGGAGAAGTAGACAGCAACCTTCGGAAGAATACGGTTGGGGAGGAAGCTCGTAAGGTACTGGTAACAGAATAGTTTCAGTTGATGAATCTTTGGTTCCTTCCCATGCCAAAGTCACTAGTTTCGTTTTTGGTATTTCAGAATCTGCTAATTTTCCATATTTGTCCTGAAACTCAAAATAAGTTAGCAATTTTCTTTCTTTTTCATAATCTCATGTTAAAGGTACATATTCCTAGATGAATCCTGATATTTGATAGAGCTTTAAAGGATAGAATGCCAGTACCTCGGACAGATTTCTATCATTGGTGCAAGAAAACCTCGGAAGGCGGCTTTTATGAGAAGGTGGTAAAAAAAGCACTCCCAGCTAAGGTGAATCATCATTCAACAAGAATAAAGTAAGTTCCAATGCTTCTTAGGAAGCAAAAAACAGAGCATATTAAACTAAAGAATCAGAAGAGGAGAATTGTTATATACCTCATAGGAGCGAATCATCAATTGAGAATTATTTTTTTGCAAAGCACCCCAAGCTGCTTTGCTTAGGTTAGCTGAAGTTAGCAAAAACCAACTGTTTTGGCAAAAGGAAAAATAAAAAAGATAAGGGTTCAAACATGAATGCAGAAATTGAACTTTTTTTTTTCTTTTTCGGGCTGGATAATAATCTAAAAATAAAATGGCATTTAATTTATCTTAAGGTTAAGACTTACGCAAGCTTTTGGCCATTATACCGAGTGAACGTCTTTATATGTGGCATTGCACGACTGAAATATCAAAATACAGGATAAGTGTCAAACCTATGAAAATGTTGCATAAAGAATAATTTTTCTTTCTTTCTTTGGCAGCTGCATGCATTTTAGGACTATGAACAAGCTGATCAATCTATAAATGCTAAGCTGAATTGATGAATTCAGGTGTTACAGGCGCTCAGATATATGCTAAGCTCTGATTGACCCTGCAGCTACAAGGGGTAATACAAAAATGCTCAAGGGTGGACACATCATGAAACTAGATGATCACCATTTGCAGTTAGTTACCAAACATCAAAAGGAATTCCATAGAAACATACCTGCGGCCAGTGTGGCTAGCCTTCCATTTTGACCAATATTTCTTCAAAAATGCTTTCTCCACATTCTTTAACGGGCTTGGAATGGCATTTCCAGCTGCATAACCCTAGATGAGAAATAAAATATGAATCAGCCAAATAGCACTTGCAAGAAGAGAGCCCAAAACACGAAATTATGGATTTCAACATGAATAAACAGCTATAGAACAGCATGATGGGGACCTATTTATCTTTCATTTGAAGTTAATCGTAAGATGAAATAAAAGGACAAACTTACAATAAATAAAAAAAAGGGAGAAGTAGCATATAAAAGTCTGCCTTTTAGGCAAATAAATATCCTCACGAGCAACTTAGATCATACTCTATAATGTCAATAGGTGAACTCAAGGATGATGCTGTTTTGTTCATTGAAGTTAACAAGCAAGCATCAAACACAAACAAACTTGAATGAGAGTTGCTCTCTGTATGCTGTTCACATGGGAGAAATGGAAAAACAATTGGTGGTGGAACTAGAATTTAAAATTATCAAGCTACAATTTTTTTGTATATTATATATGCCCTCTCAAACACATTACTAAATCATTTGCAATTGAACAATAAATGACATTTTTTTCTTCAAAACTTAAACTCCATAGAATTCTTCTCCTAATTTTACCTAAATATGTCCTGTTCTTACCACTACCATCTAAAGCAAGGAAAAGTTTAGAAGAATTGGCCATCACGACATTTAACAATGGTTGTTCTTCTCACAGTCTATTGATTCTCATATTACCATTTCATAGAAGTAAATGCATATAACGAACACTCAGTAACAAAAAAAGAAAGAAAACTCTTGGCCATCTCACTCTACACAGACTTCCTGTTGGACTCTCGATTCAGCTAGATGAAGTCCAAAGTACTGTCTATACGAGGCAAACCATCTGATATGAAGTTTTATCACCCTAAAGATCCCATCCAAGTAACATTGACATTTCTATAACTATTTGGAACATAATCGTAGGAATTCATTTATGGTGAAAAAGTCTCACAAAAATGATCTACTTGTTAATACCTCTAAAGAGCATCTGACATCTTCCACAGTAGGCCATATTATTCTAGGCTCTCCAAGGCCAAGTGGCGTTTTATCTTCTGAAGATCCAGAAGACATTGAGGTAGCTAGCTCAGTCATCCACTTTTCATCCAGAGAACCAAGGGAAGAGAACTGCAAACAATGGAAGAATAAAATGTTATTTACTACAATTATTGTTAATAGATAATCAGTTAAAACTTAAAAAGTACAAAAAAAAAAGAGGCCAGAAATGGATCAAACACAATGAGCATAAGATAATATATTAATAAAATCCAATAGAAACAACTAGCATTGGAAAGTTTAGCATTTGCATCCACCTAAACTGCATCACTACAATCCCAGGCTGGGAGGAGAATCCACTATAAATATACCTGGTAGGCAAGAGGAGCATTTTTAAATTCCTTGTCAAAAACACACTCCTGGAGAATACTTCGTAACTTCATATGTCCCCATTTTTTTAGGTTGGCACCAACATGATATCCAGGAACAGATGCAATTAACCTAACCTGAAAATTATGCCTATTAGTTGATGTGCTAGTGCTACTACTCGAGCAGCCTCGAGTATTTTGCACCACAAGGGAAAAAAGCATTCAGGACCCAACCAAATAATGCATTTTGGGAATAATGAAAATGGGAAATACAGAACTTACTGTGGCACTGCTGTAATCAAACTTCTTGAAAAATGATGGGTTGATGGTGAAGTTCCCCAGGTTAGGCAGCTTAACAGTGAATTCTGACCACTGCAAAAGTTAAAATAAAACCACTAAACCATCATGGAAGGAATCCTTATTTTGAATCTTTTTGCCATTTGCATTCACTGATACCTTTAATGCATTGACATAATCGACCAAGTCACTTTCAAATCCACAGCCTTTGCTTTGATTCTTTTCATCCTTCCAGGGGAAATCTTGCATCCATAAACCTTGGCTTTTGTTATTCCAATCAACATATATTAAGTTTGCTGTGTGGATGATGATTCTCACTCCTCGAGAATAGATAAGAAACATGGCCTTGGAATGGTGTGTTCCAAATGAAATAGGTAATGGGGGTTTATGCAGAATCCAATTTGCAGGCTTGCTTCTCTAAAATAATTTGAGCTTACAGAATCAAATTCCAGGCTTCCGAACATAATGTTTTAAATGCGTAAGTAGAAACTAGAGCAAAAAGGAGCAGATGCAAACCTTCATATGTTCAAGCGTACCATCACCCTCCCCGTGAATAACCAAGACATGAGGAACTTTTGCAAGTTTTGGGCATGCTTCATGAGAGAAAATCGAAAGAAACTAAATTATAAAAGCCACAATGCCAACAGTATGATTGAACAATAAAAGCAAAACACAACCATCAACTAATTCAAGTTTACAAGCTTAGGGATTCAACTAGAAGATTTATAACTGCACCAAGATATTAGCCACACTGCTACAAGTAATTTTATCACACCTTTTAATGCAGGTAAAGTATAGATACAAGAATATGACATAAAATGCACAGTGAGCGGAGAACTATGGCAGATATCTCAGAATGATTAATGACTATTTGTATGAATATAAATCTATTACAATATAAGACACAAGTTAAGCAGCACAAATATCCATAACAGCCAATAAACAAAGAACACTAAACCAAAATTGGCACCAAAATATATCAATCAAAACCACAAAATTAATAAAAACTCACCCGATGTCAACCAATCAACGTCCACCATGTAATTTGAAATGACAGCAACACAAATATCTCCCTATCCAAGAAGAAACCAAAATTAGATTACTCTGAAGCAACTATAAAATGCATGTCCTCTTCTGAAAAAAACAATATATATATATATATATATATATATATATATATATATATAAAATGCATGTTCATAATTACATAAAAGGACACGAAGTGAACAAATTCTATAATCATTTTTACCTGAATCACATCATTAATAGAAACACAAGAGGTATTTGCCCAAGCAGGAAGTCCTTGCACTTTCAAAAGCCGGAAGGTCAATGGCAATTCATCATCAGGAATGTGAAATTTACGAATAGCTTCCTCACAACTTCCAATTCCATCATTTTCTGTTCGAACCTAGTCATTAGGAACCAAACTACAAAATTAGAACAAAAAGTTCAAACAGAAATTCTAATTCAGTGGAATATGCAGGAGTGATAAATTACAAATCATATACCTTAGAGCTGCTACCAACTTCAGCCTTATCTTCAGGTGCTTCTCGCATCTTCTTTCTACTAGGTTGGTCATTTTTTATGATTTCTCTACTATCAGTACTGCAACCTCTCTTTAGTGTATTAGGAGAAGATGAAGAAGATAACGCTTCGTATCTAAAGAAATGGTGGCCTGGTATTAGCTCTATAATGTCACCATTGTTAATAGATAACTGCTCTCCAGGACTCAGCTTCCTTCTCAGACTCCCAGATTTCACTACAACCGGATTTGTACCTTCCTATCCATTTTCATTTTCATAAATTTCCATTCCGTATGCACAAGTTGACAAAAAAAAAGTTTTAGAAATAAGGAAATTTACAGGAGTAATACTAAGAGAACCGTGGTCGTCGGAGGCGGTTAGAGTGAGGTGGTTGCGACTGAGTCTCTTATCGGGAACAGAAACGTGGCTACGGCCGATGGTGGTAGAGCCTTTGGAAAGCGGTAGCTTAGGAATCGAAGTGTCCTCTTCTAAATTAACAGTGAGAGGAACCAAATAACCAATCTTTCATCCAAGAAACAGAGAACAAAGAAGTATCAAATAAGGAAAATGAAATAAAAATTATTACAAAGAATTTGAACTTGATCAAGCAAAGAACTTACCTGAGAATGAAACATTGGTTTATATTCTCATGCAGAGAAAGGAAGGTGGAGGAAATTTGATAACACAGGTTGTATGCTAGTATAGAACTTTGTTACAGAGAGAATCTTTCCACCACCGCTAGTACAGAATTTCGAGCAGCGAACGGCGAACTCCGTCTGTTTTCCCGAGAGCAAGATGGGTGTTACACTATATACTGACTGAACTGAACGTCTAGTTGTAGTCGTATTATACGGTGCGTTTCGTTACTGTCTTTTCAAGAACTTTTTCTTTTACCGCATTTGTTAACAATTTATTAAAAATTTACCCACTTAATTTAGCATTTCGTAAACAATTATAAATAAGTAATATACTACAAGGAAACATATTCAAATAGGTAATTATGCTGTATAAAATTTTTGTTTACAAAAATTATGTTTTGATAATCAGGAAATATGGCATCATCTGTGATTGAATTACAACTCTTTTCAGTTGCTTTTTCTGATCGCTTGATCTGTTGCTTACATGCTAAGTCCACTCCACAAAACATTGTAAAAAATTAACTTAAAAAAAAAATAAATCTAATTATGAGTTTTGACTTATTTTTTGAGAAAGTTACTGGGACTACTGGAACAACAGCATCTGTAATCCGGATGCAAGAATTAACCAAATAGAACATAACATACTGAATTAATGCCAGTCCTCAAGAACCCATATTTGTGTGTTTACAGATTTTTAATTCAGTAGCGCGAACCTTAATGTTGCTTCTTGCACTAGCTTAGTTTGGACATGGGTGATTGAGGGGAATCGTGTAATTCAAGTATTATGTGTGAGTTGAGCTCTAACATATTGGTTAACTCTACCCAGGAATTGTGTCAGTATTTGAAAAGCATATGAGATAGCAAGGTAAGATGCATGCTATCTTCTTCGCTTGGATTCTTTTCGCATTTCTGTAAGGTATCTCTCTAAGTTCGACTTTTCCCAGAGCCGTTTCTGAATAAGTTCCTCCTTCATTGGTTCATCTAAAAAACACAGAAAAGCAATAGTTTGGTGAAGAATACACGATAATGAATTATGGAACATAACAGCTAACTTTCGCCTTGTGCCAAGCGCCTTTTAGTTACTAGTTACTACAGGTAACACCCAGCATAGTCCTACTATAGTCACTTGTAACCTCTATAATAGAAAGTTTGAAAACAAGGCAATGGAAGTGTGTTTACCAAGGTTGCTCCACGCATCAGAAGGTACGCCCAAGGAACTCTGCGTTAGGTAAGAAGCATCTTCCCAGGAAAATGGAGCTTTATTCACTCTGTATCTCCAGAACCAGCGACCATGCCACAATAATAACTGGGTCAACAGGAAATCAATTATTGAGTTTTTGATATGCAAAATTTGAAAATCAGAGGATTTTTTAATGAACCAAACGACATGAATAAATTTATGTTTATCCTTTTACTTTCTTTTCCTTTGATCTAACCTTCACTATATAGTAAGGCAGAAGTAAGAACCGGATGCCGATAAGTTCCCAAAGGAGTGGTTTTCGAGCTCCTTTTATGTCAAGTTCGAGTTCTTTACTAAGATCTTCCTCCACTTTCCTATCATAAAAATATGGCTTGTTAACATATGATAAAACCGTGTACACAAGGACATGAAAATAATATAAAAATCCACAATGCAGATTTCCCTCATCGCATAAAAGCAAAATAAGTACATATTACATACTTGTCCATCTGTTTGTTGCCCTTCTTCTTAGTCATAGTTCCTCCACTGCGTTCAAGTTCTAGTGCCTTTAACCTATTTTTGTAAGCAGGAGTCCTTTTTACCATTGCTACAGCCTGCAATAATATGATGAACCAGGAAAAGCAACTAAGAAGAGTTGTAACATAGACAATGATTCTCTGTATGGCACATTTGATATCACCAGAAGTT
This sequence comes from Croton setiger, assembly GCA_948099555.1. Classification (NCBI taxonomy): domain Eukaryota; kingdom Viridiplantae; phylum Streptophyta; class Magnoliopsida; order Malpighiales; family Euphorbiaceae; genus Croton; species Croton setiger. The sequence continues at coordinate 19,159 of CANUEY010020878.1, read as the reverse complement.
AGGTAAACAAGAGATATGCTTGTTATCTTAGAACTCAGGTGCAGTGGGAAATGTTACCCACAACATCAGCACGTAACTAGTAATGTAATATTCTCCTAGAATAAAATTAATATGTTATATTTGACTAGAAAATCAAAAGTTTTGCTTTAACTAGTAGATATAAGCATACCTGATTATACCTTGTCAATTGATTCAGATACTGAAATCCAGAAAGAACGAGAAGAAGACCAACCAGAACATAACGGGGATCCTAGAAAGCATACATAAAAATCCAAACATGAGAACATTAATTTCAGGGGAACAATAAACAGGAAAAATAATAGTCAGCGGGACAATGAAAAAGCACTCACCGTTTTATGACCATAGTAAGCGCGGTAGTATCTAGCAGTGTTGTAAAATACCTAAAAGAAACAACAACAAAAAAAGAAATACTTTTAGCACTGAGTTTAGCAATCTAGCAAAAAATTTCTCCACTTTGAGGCTTTATAGATGCTGAAGTGATGCCGCTGACATAAGAATGTAAAAGATATTTCCTTCAAACCCACCTCCAGGAAAATGCACACTTGCCCTCACACCCAAATACACACACAAAGGGATTGATAATGCAATGTTAAAGAATAGGATCAAATTCTGCAGACATAATTGTTTTATAACAAAATGTAACCAACTCAAAATCAAAGTGATTCATCACAAAAAACCAAATAAAGGTAACAAAACTAAATTTTCCATTAAATTTCAGTTATAGGTAAAATGAGATTTACCTCCTCTGGATGTGCAATGGCATAATCATACTGCTCCCGTGTAGCTTCATCTTTCAGAATCTGAAATAAAAAATTTGTGCTCATCTCACTGAAACATAAAATTTCAAGCAAGGAACCAAGAAAAAAAGAGACTAAAAATTTGCAATCCATAATTAACTGGTGCAATGATCATATCACGAAATTGTTCATTTGAAAAACATCAGCATCAGTACTTCACTTAAATCTACTTATTGGAAGCTACATCCGGGATGTGCTAATTAAAAAAAAAAATGTCATTGCTATCGTAATTTAATTGCAATAAATTTTTGAATCGAGCTATAATTGAAGAAAAATTAGGATTACCTCATAAGCATTTGCGATTTTCACGAAAAGCTTTTTCGACTCTGGATCAGGATTTTTATCGGGATGACTGCCACAGAAAACAAACATAAGAAGCTCGAATTCATCTCATATTGTAAAAAATCAATGCAGAAGGAAAAACAAAATCGAAATCCATAAAAACTTACTGTTTCAGGGAGAGTTTGTAGTAGGCTTTTTTTATCTCCGAAGCATTAGCGTTCTGAGAAACCCTAGAAATAGAGAAAAAAGATGATAAATGAGTAATGATTAGATAAGCAATAAGAGAGGGAGGGAAGGAAGAAAGCTAACCCGAGCAAATCATAGCAATCGTCTTCGTCGCAGTAAATAGCGTTTGATGGAGTGACGAAGAAAGATAGGATGAGAATCGATACAACCGAACACCACCAAATCGACGACGGCGGTGGTGCCATTGCCTCGCCGAGTGTATGTTCTTATAATCGGGCTCCTTCCGACTAAGAAGAAAAGAGCAAAAAAATGGAATCAGTAAAATTTGTATAAATGTCAAATCAGAAATGTGATTTCCCTGAAGTTTTGTTTTGCTTGCCTGGTCAAAAAGTCAATATTAGTTTGCCAATTAGCCCAAATTTGCAAGTTTTTTTTAAACAAAATTAAAAAAAAATTATTAGTAAAAATCTAAACCAAACTACCAGTAATACTATACTAAATTTAAATTTAAAATTTTATAATTTTTCAATATTAAACAATTAGGCTCCAAAATATTATATTACTGTATTGACCCGTTAAAATATTAAAAACTTATTCATTATTGGATGATATATTGATTTTTAAATATTTTCAATTTACTTAAAAATTAATTTTATATCAATGTTACTTTAATTTACTAAAATCATAGGTTTATTATAATTAATTTTAACACATGTGAATGATAATTTGGTAGGATTTGCAAGAATTTTTCAAATGATATATATATGGGTATGAACTCCAAAATAAAAATATTAAGCAATCCAATAAATAACGGAAAACATTGGCTATTTAGAGTTTTTAATGTCATAAATTGAAAATAATAGCTAAAAATGTTATTTTTAACTACAAGTTTACAGAGGGTATATCATGAGTTTACTACAAGTTTCCTGACAACCTGCAAACGGTCGAGCTATGTGTTGTTGCGATGTGTTTGGGTCGTTTTTTCTATTTGTGTTTTTTTTTTTCTTTTTAATTAGGACATTACACAAGTTTATAAGATTAAAAGTATCTTTTTTTTTTCTTTTCCAATAAATAGATTATTTTAAAAAAAATCGAATGAAAATGCACCAATTTTTATTTTAATTTTGAAGTAATAATTTTTTTTATTTTAATTTGGAGAATGAATTTATTATAAAAATAATATGAAAAAATGACATTTTGTTAATGTTGTACCACTTTTATACGAGTAGAGGTGTGCAGAATCAATTCTGACAATCGAAATTTCAAAATTTTAAAATTTTTGAACCAGTCTCATAACCGTTTGAACTTAAAAACAAAACGATACCAAGACCGGTTATAATAAAAGAACCAAAATATATAATTTATATAATATCATATTTTCTTTTAATATATAATTGCTCTTGACAAATTTGCTAAGAAAATTTTTCAAAAGCAGTTGATTTATTAAAATTTTTATATAGTGCTTTCTTGAACTATGAGTAATATTCGTTATTTTATTGTTAAATAGAATAATATTTTAAATTAAATTTATTTATTGGTGTAATTATCTTTATTCAACTAAATTTGTCAAAAAAATAAATAAATATTATTTGTTAGTGGAGGTTTTTTTTTTTTTTACTTCTACCCTTTGGAATTTTATTATAATAATAATGTGAAATATGGATTTATTTTACGCTATGCATCTCATGGTACTCTAATAAATGAAAATAGCATCTAAAAGAAATGTAAGTGAAATTGAAAATGCCCATTTTTTAATAGTCACAGTAAAACAATAATAATTAGATTTTCTAGTAGTAAATTCATCGAAGTAATGACCTTTAGATTTAGATAAAACTATGCCGTTTTAGGTATAGGTTTAATGTATTTAGCTTAGTTCCGGTTCTTTTTCCTATTTTGGGTCAGTTCCGATTACAACAACGGAATTGGAATCGAAGAATATTATTTCCGATTCTAGGACGGGTCCAAATTTTCGAATTTTTTTTTGTTCCCATTCCAATTTAGGTACAATTCTCAACTCCGGGATCAGGTCTATGAGGTACCATGCACAACCCTATGTACAAGCATAAAACAATATTGAACTGTTATTGTACTACTATTGAAAGGGTATTGTTCAATTACAGTTATTGTATAACTATTATACATATTTTAAATTAAAATTATACAGAGTCCGTTTTTCTTATTTTTCTTAATAAAAGGTCCGAAAATGCTATTAAAATTTAGTGAGTCAATTTTTCATATTCTTTCTGCATTAGATCCGTTTTTTAAATTAAAATAAAAAGTGAGTCTATTTTTATATATTCCACCCATTTTCACCTAATAAACATAGGCTGGTTCTTAGTTTTCCCACCCATGGCTTGGGTGGGGTAATAAACAGGCAAAGAACATAAATAGTCCTTCTCAAATTGTTAAAACTTAAAAAATGCCGTTTCATATTTTAAGGCTAAAAAATAATTTCTTCTAATCATTGACTGTTTATAACTTATTTATAAAATATGCACAAACAGTTCGTAAATTAGACCATTTAAATGGCCATTTTATTCATACCATGTTCATAATATCCAAAAAGGTACTAGATATGGGGTTTCCTAAAAAAAATTTGGCCATTTAAATGATAATTAGGAGAAGAAATGTAAGTAAATATCAAATTTGAAGATTTCAAATTAATACTATCTCTTAAAACAAATGATTAACATGGCTAAACTTAACACAAGTTATAAATGATTTACAATACTTTAAAATTGCCAAAAAGTCACAAGGCAGAAGTTTGGGTTACCATTATGCCGTTTGCACAGTACAATTTCATAAACAAGACTGAGCAAAAAGTCCTTGTACATGCTTAGAGCAGAGTAAATTACAGAGACTATTACTCAAATAATTTTCATGATAAATATGAAACTAATTGAATATTAAACGTGTATAAAAATTAATTAGGCACAAATGAAATTGCTAATTACTACTATTTTTCATTTTCAAATGAACAAAAAGAATACATATACCTTTTCATTTCTTTACCCTATATTCGACGAGTAGGAAGAAGAAGAGGAAAGACAGATACCTAATTAACATATATATATATATAGCAAAAATTATATATTAGATTGATAAACTATATATTATAATTTAAGCAAGAAATCTTGGAAGTCCTATTTTGTAACCAAAATCTTGGACATCCTTCTGCACTTGTTCTCTGTACTCTTTAAAGCTAAATTTCTTATAAACAGAAGGCTCACACCCACTTTGTATTTCTGTATCGTATGAAGGGCAAAAGAAATATGCGGTTGAAAATCTTGCAACTACTGGATTTGCCACCACTCGATGTTGCACACTTTTGTAAACACCGTTGCTCCATGCCTACACATCATTAGCGCAGACTTATAAATATCGGACGAGACATTAAAACATATTCTTTCGAAAAAGGTAGCAGAAATCCCCAAAAAATAATAATTTTTATAATTATCGGAGAGCGGAGTAAATTAAAAGTAATTACCTGAAACAAGTCACCAATGTTTATAATTAGAGCTTCAGGATTAGGTTTGACGGCAATCCATTTCCCATCTTTGACTAATTGCAAACCTCCAACTTCATCTTGATGTAGAATTGTGAGGAAGTCACTATCAGTATGTGACATGAGACCAAGTACCTCTGCTGCTATTGGACATGGCGGATATCGATTCAGTCGAAGATAGCAAGTGCTTGGTACACAATTTTCTTTGAAGAAATTTGATTTTCGCCCCAATTTTTCCGCCAAAATTCCTGCCAATTTTTGTGCTAGATTTGCTACTGTTGTACCAAACTGTTCCATTGTTGAACTGTAAATTACCAAATAATTCATATAATACGCCAGAATTAATTTGAGTTGCAGAAAACTGAGTAGCTTTTTTGCCTGACTTATAAGTACATACAGCTCATCCAATTCATTCACGAAGGAAGCGAAGAAAAAAAAAAAAGCAATTAAATTTGGCATTAAATACTGGAAAAATACCAGACCATGCATGCAAATATTGTACGTATTTTTTAAAATAAAAGCCTAGAATATGATATGTAAAAGGATGTGCCATTTCTATTTGCATTATTCATTTATTGTCTGACCATATATATTAGGGGAAAAAAAACTTCCTACCAACATAAAAACACGTGGCTAGTGGATGACTGCAAAGATTAAAATTTATCCAGCCTGGGTTCGAACCGGGGATCTCTAACGCGTAAGACTACTAGGACAACCAACTACAACACCCATAATATGGTAATACACTAGAAAAAAGTAAATAAAATGTTCAATTTTGGTCCCTGAACTTGTAAATATAATCTTATAATATATATATATATTCTTGAGAGGATGGAAAAATGGATTTGAACTAGAGATCTATGAGTGATGGCAAGATTGCTTTGCTACTGAAATTTACCTTAATTTGATGGGAACTATATGATCAAATTTGCTATTTTTACATATTAATTCTAAGGGTTTCATTGTTACTAAATGTTCTTGAGAAAATGCACAAAAACTAATCTTTTTAATTATTAATCTATTATTTGAGACGAATTTCAAACTCACAACTATACAATCCCATAGACAATACCTAATACCATTAAATTAAGCTATATGATGGAACTATTTGAGACCAAAGGCATATGTGAATATGCAATGGATGATCATAAATAAATAAATAATTGGAAGAATAAAAAACAAAATTACCGTAAAAAAAAAATTGTTAAAGAAATTTGTTATTTATAATTAAATCAACCATGTTTATGAATATATGTATTATTAAAGAAAAAAAAAAAAACCTTCTTATATGTTCTTTCTACAACAATATTAAGAAAATAATTTTAAAAAAAATAAAAAAATATATATAACATTAATTAATTAAGTTACCTGAGTGTAGCGAAACCATTCGGCGAAGAAGAAGAAGAAGAAATATCAGACATAGGAATATGAAAAGCTTCAGACCAAGATAACTGACTAAGACAAGTAGCAGTTGGAGTTCCCCAACGATAAGTTCCCGAAGAAAAATTCAAAAACTTGTCTTCTTCTTTACTACTTTTCTTCTCAAACGGTTGTTTAAAAACCTTAACTTGTTCATTTCTCATCTTCTCCAATATCTCATGTGAAATCCCATGATTCACTACTTGAAAGAATCCCCATTCTTGCGAAGCCCTAGCTATTTCTTCTTTACATTTTTCCACTTCATCATCGTCTGATGATGTTGATGATGATGAACTTAAACGGCTGAGATCAATCAATGGAAGCTCACATTGCTCAATCATGAAGACAGGCTCAGACTCAGGCTCAGCCTTATTATTTGTTCTTGATTCTTGAATGGTTTTGTCTAGAAGAGTTTTGTAGATCTCATGGAATGGTGGGTCCATCACCATGCTTAGAGGCTGAAAGAAAAATCAGATGATCATGTTAGTTAGACGCTTTTCTATATATATATATATATATATAATTGGTAAAATAAGAAAATAATCGGTCTGAACAAGTTGAATCGAACCGGGCAAGATCCAAAAACAACATTGAATAAAATCCTAAAAGACAAGAGGGAAAATGTTGAAATAGCACACCGTTTTCCATTTGAATTTGCTGCACTTTCTTCGTCTTCGTTCGATGAAAACGTTATGGCTTTTTCTGCATTTATGTTTTGGACTTTGGAGAAAAAGTAGATTTCATGTCTTTTTGTCCAAATACTATAAAAAAAACATGTCTTTTCTCTCTAAATTTTATACTACTTCTCTACAATATATTCATAGGAAAATATACAAAAAGGACCATCAAAATCTATGATCTAAGTTCTACAACATTAATTAATATGTTTTTAAGGAATTTAATCTTTGGTTTGTCCAAATAAACCATTCATTTGCTTTAAAAGAATGAATTTTTACCATATAAATTAGAAATTTAATTATATTTATTGCAAAATGAGGTAAAGAAAGAGAGAGTATGAGGGGACACTACCCCTTGGGCAATGTTAAGTTGTCTTATATTAAAAAAATAGACCTAAGAAGGGTTTTTGGCTGGAGTTTTCATGCCATACAGCTCCTTGTCTAATCCATGGAAACCATTTGGTCCCCTTATTGTTCCCTATAACCATTTTCCTTTTTGGGTTTTAAATTATTGACATTAATACAATAAAACAAGATTATGGTCTTCTCATATTATTCATCAATTTCCAATTATAATATCTTAGGCTTTATTAATTATATAAAAAAAAATTCTATTATAAATTCAAAAATTCTCCTTAACTGAAAACAACTTTTATTTTTTATTATCAACTACCTTATTAGTTGGTCGGCTCTATGTCAATATCCCAACATTTTTGTTTATATAAAAATTCTTTTTTAAAAAAATAAATAGTATATAATATAAATAAGAACTAAAATCCATGGAATAATAAGGTATTTTCTATTTATTTTCTACTAGAATGATCTGGTGTGCCCATAATTGATTAAATCTTATGCACTTTTTTCAGTGATAAATCAATTAAATAAATTAATTTTCATTGCTAGATGATAAAAAAAATACAGTCGATATAGATGAAGCTACTAGGGGAAACAAGAAGTGGCCATAGGGCCATAGCCATGGCCCCGAAAAGCTTCATTATATTTATCAATTAAATTTTTTTTTTTAAAAAAAAGTTCTAGGATATTTTATATATTCGGTGGAATGAGATATTTCTTGTTGAAATTATTATGTTATATTATATATATATATATATATATACACACACACACAAACTTATGATTTAGACCACAAGATGTAAGGAATTTACCTGACTTTTGTTAGCCATCAGTTGATATATTAGACCACCATTTTGAAGATTTGCTTGATTTGTTATGTCTTAGCACTTCTGCAGTACAAATTAATAAGCAAAAATGAATTAAATTTCCAATCTTTTCATATAAAATAAGAAAGAAATGCTAATTAAATATAAAGGTAAATTATAATTAATTAGAAAGATGATTATAGGTATTTGCATGGCAATGCACGGAAATGTCAACGTCTGCAAGTGTTTCTTAGCTATAATCAAATCTAAAAATGAAAGCAAAATGATGAAAACAAAGTAAAAGATTAGGACGTTGGATTGTCTTAATGACATGCATATATACAGAGCGAAAGGAAAGAAGTTACTTACATGACTGAGAAAGAAAGAGAGAGGGAGGAAGAAGAAGGTGTTTGTGTAGTCTACTAAGTTTGGAGAAGGAGATATTTTTATAGGGGAGAAAATAAAACCCATATTCATAATTTTTTTTATTTAAAGAGAAGAATATTCTTATTTACATGAAAATTGCACTAATTTCAAAGATGATGCGAAGTTGAAAACCCTACTTTCTAATTGGTGCAGACAAGTTAAGGAAGGAAAGAGATAGACTTGGAAGAAGGAGAACCAAATGAAACATTTAGGTGCAAAATTGATAAAACTTGGTGGTTGAATATAGACCAATTGAAGGTTTTTGGGTTAACCCTGAGTTGAAATCTGATAAACAAGGCACATGATTAGTATTGGACCCAACCTCTTCTCTTAACTCCTAAGTTCATGTCGGCACATACGTGGCAGCAACTAGAATCACATCCACGTTTATGATTTGCCAATGCATCCATACATCTCCGCTGCGACATATCTCTATTCGCGAAAAATATGGCTTTTCTGTTGTTTTTTACGTCCAAATTTTTCAATTTTTTAACCTTAATCTTAATTTTTATTTCTTAATTACAAATTTACAATCTTAGTAAAATGTAAGAACACTAATCCAACTATGCTTAAGTAGCTTCATTTTGTCTTTCCTAAATATTCTCTTAATTATAGATTGTTCTTGTTTCTTTTGGTAATAATTGAGAAAATAATAGAACAATGGAAATATTTTGAATTATTATTTGTTTGAAATATCTAAATTTGGAAACCCAAATTATCGACTGAATCTCTATGGCTAACCGATATGGGATCATAATAAATTTCATAATTTAAAAAAGTTAATTGTACGTCTAAATTAAACTCAGTCACTAATTTAATCAGATTTTACGATATTTTCTCTTTGACAACAAAAGTCTTATGTCTTCTTCCTTTCACAATGTACCAAACTCCTCAATTAGTCAATTACATAACGTGGCCATCTCTTTATATATATATATAGTTTATTGCAACAACTATTTGGTGGCTTCATCATGTTCATGGATATGCATATGCAAATTCTTCATTAACTTTGTTTTATTGTCTTCCATTTCCCGACCATTACTTATAATCCCAAATTAGTTATAAGCTCCAACCCAACACAAAATTAAGTCCTTCATTTCTATAATTTTTGCTTTCTAATTTATTAAATCTAATTAATTGATATTAGCATAAGTAGAGCTCTTCTTCTGAAGATGGTCTCCTCCAAGAAATGTATGCAGAATGCATGTGATTTATCTCTACAGAAGCAGAAGAAGTACGTACTGTTTTTTCTATTTTCAAGGGGGGCCAAGAGGTTGAGTTGTCTAATATATAAAGGGTACGTACCTTTCTTTCTCCTCCTCCTATTATTGATCGGTTCTTCTTCATCAATTTACATAAAAATCACCCTCTACATTCATAATCATCATACGTTTGTTGTATTTCTATATATTATAGTACTATTCTCTTAGGTCTTTTTCTTTTGAAATCAACCACACGAAAATCGATATAAAATTAAACGTGTCTGTATTGAAAATAATTCAATAAGAGATTAAAATGAATATGAAGCTTCGATTCATTTATAATAATAGGGAAATACTCGATTTTGTATCATTAATTCGTTGAATTTAAACAATTCATATTCGTACTAAAAATAATTCAATAAGACACGAAGTACAATCAAATTATTAGAAATTTAGATTGGATAAAACTATCGCACGGTCAAAATTTATAAGTTTATTTTTTTTTTTTAGAATAAAAACACTAAACATATTTTCATCACTAAATCCTTATATTTTCTTTAATAGCAACTAGCATATTGTCATTTGTATTTTTCTTTAATAGTACTTAGAATTATTATTTGTAAAACTACAAAGGCAATAATTGTATAAATAAAAAACAAAAATAATTATAACTCAAATAAAATCAAATAAACATATTATATTTCGCTTGTATAAATAATTGTATTTTTCTTCAGTAAAACATGAAGAAGCACATTTAGATTATTACGAACTCATCAAATCAAATAAACATATTATACCTCCAAAATTTATAGGCTAACCAAAATAATCCAAAAATCAAAAATATAACAAATAATTATTAAAACGTATAAAATAAACCAAGTTTTTTAAAAAATAAAAATTAAAAAAAATGGAATCTAAAAATTATAAATTTTGTCTCCAAATTCAGTTTATTTGTAAACAATCAATTTTTATTAAAAAATAATTACCGAATATCAATTTACCAAATTACTAGCTATTGATTTAACTAATAACTATTAATTTGTGATCTCTTTTTATATTATATAGATAAGTTAAATTCTTTTTAAATATTTTTAATAATAATTATCATTAAAGGCAATAGTTGAAAAAAAAAAAAAAACTAATTAAACCGAATTATTGGTGTTTGATGTATGAGTGGACGGTGGATGAAACTAATTAAAAAACACATTTTTTTTTGCCGACGTCTGTAAAAGCACTAAATTCGGAATTTAATTGAAAAAGTTTGGTCAAAAGCGAGTGGTAGAATTAGCTTAGCAGGTCATTTTATTGTCTTTTGATTAAGACAATTGATGATTGGGGGAAATATCAATTAGGTCAATCATTAATAGGACCCTTAAAGATTCTTCTTCTTTTTCTTATTTCCTTTCAGACTCATGACTGCTACTGCAACTAATACACCTGACGTGGCCGCAAAAAAACTAAATTGCATTAATAGTAATAGTTCGTCTTCGTCGGCGAAATTCGCCGCCCCATTAGATTTGTGCGACCACGTTATGGCTCGCACCACCCTATCAGGGTTTGGGTCATGTGGGCTGTTGGATTCGTTCGTCACTTATTCGTATAAATTATGTATGAATTTTTCTATGTTTTTATTTGATACAGTATTTATTTAATAATAGGTATTAGTACCTGACATTGGCCTACACACCCACCTGATATTTGTCAGAGAAACTTGCTGGCCGGCCGGAAAGCTTCTGCAACATTCATTCACCAATGGTAATCACTAAATCCAAAACTATTTTGTGTGTGTGGTATGTTTTTGCAGTGTGTTACTAATAAGTTGATAATCTAAAATTTTATTTTAATAATTTTAAGATAACTTTTAAAAAATTAAATTATGTCATATAAAAGGTTAATTTTGCAAGCGAACTTATAATATATATTGGTATGAATGATTTTGTCAAATTTTACCGGCATTTTTATTGTTAACGTGAATTGCAACTAATGTATGATTAACATAGTTTGTATTATACAACCATGTGTAATACTGATTGGGATAAGAAATGTCAATAGAGTGCTAAAATCCAATCACTTTCTTACTCTAAAAGTGTTTGGCATAGTTGTTTTATGTAGGTCATAGCAGTTAGAAATTTGAAGTTAGAGTTTAATTATTAGCAAACTCAAACAGCTGCTGTTTAAATAAACTCTTATTTGGAAATTTTTCACTCCAGCTGATAGTTGATTCATATTAGAATATTAAAATAAAATAAAAATTAATATTTAATAGATAATTGTACACTAATTGGTAATTTAACGTTCTAGCCGCATCCGGTATTGTATTTTTACTAAGTACCAATCCAAATCAGTTACCAATTTATTCGTCATCAACTATCATCAATTAGCAACCGCATTTAGCTAATAACTGTTATGAACAGGTAAACCAAATAACCCCTCTATATATATACTTACCATTACTCTATATATATAATTACCATTACTATCCTTTTAAAGTAGAGGTTGAGTTCAATTTCTAGATTCTTACCATTGTAGCAAATATTTTCTTCACTTCCTTTCCGAAATATTTCATTAGCCTAATTATAATCAACGTTTTTGCAATTTTACGATTAATATTTTCATCACTTTTCACTATTTTCCCTCAAGGAAGGTTCATGAATATTTAATCAAAATGAATGTATTTCCAACTACCATCATTATGGGAATTTTTTAGTCCTTACACCTTTTTTAAATTCAACATATTGGTGGCACTCCAAAACAACCCACTTAATATTCACTTTCATCTTGATATACGATTAATTGACGTATCATGATTCATGATTTGAATTCTAATATTGGGAATAAAAAAAATTAGTTAGGAGGATCGCCTCTTCAATAGACATTTACAATATCTAAATTTAGATAAGTCAGTCCCACGGTTAGATGTTCAGATATCAGCGAAAATATAAATAAATATGATATGATTAGAGTAATTGGTACATCATAATATTATGTGGATGAAAATAAGGATGATGAAATGATTTCGATAGTGTGATAAATCAGATAAGTCGACTTTCCCTAATAAAAAACTCATGCCAAATTACAATATGATTAGTATAAATTTCATAATTATAAGAACTTTACGAGATAATTGATTAGTGGCTTAATTAGGAGAAAATTATTTATTTTTAGCTGAAATTCAATTAAGTTTATTGAAAGTAGTTGTCATAAAAGAGAGTCGTGTTTGGGTAGTAGTCTTGAAACTTCTGAGATATCCTTGGTAATGGTGCTTAATTAAAAGCCTTCAAATATAAGCATCATAATAATCACATCCAAATTTCAATTCACATAGTATAATTCAATGTATTTATCACTATCATTAATCATGAATTACGTATGGTTTGTTTATTAATTATAGAATATGGGTGTCATCAGTCATTATTTGTCATGTCATTTCCATCATTGTTAATCACTATATGTTTTCTAGAATTTGTCCGACCTAACCAACCGGCAAAAAGATAATCTCCAATTAAATAGACGGTTAAAATCAATTATGATTTAATATATAATTTTATTTTTAAATTAAAACATAAATTAATCGAAAAATAGAGACTTACACTTGTAAAAAGAAAGAGAATTTTAGTGGTAATTAACAAACCTAAACTACTCCAAATCTTTTTCTCTCAGCACAAAACCCCCTTTAGTCTCCTCAAACCACTAACTGTGTTCATCACCCCAACTAACCTTCCTTTTCTTTGTTTTTGAGTATCTTTTCAAATATATTTTTAGATTTGATCTTTTGGTTCAGATTCTAATTTATTTTTCTAGTTTGTGAGGTTTAATTTTTCTTTTTAGAAAGATTGTCTTCTTCTTATGGTTCGTTTTTGTTTTTTCAGATTTGGTTTTGCTCTTTTATGATGTGTTTATCCATAAAGCTGGAAGATTTTTATTAGTCGAAAAAGAGTAGATTTAGTATTGTTATTGAAGACTTTTCGGCGAGCTTCGTAGAAAGACAAATTGAAGCGTCGAACATTGTCTCTGTCGAAGATTTCTTTGATTTTGTTAGATCTGTTTTTTCGAGAGTTTATTTGCTTGTAGTACTTTATTTATTTATACTCTTTTCCCATTAATGAAGATTTTTCAATCTTTTCTTAAAAAAAAAAAAACATAGACTATTATTCATGACAACTTTTTAAACAGCTAATTCGTTCATAAAAACCATTAAATCTTAGTCGTATTCTTTTCTCTCCTCCCTCCCTCACTTAAGTTTCTTCCATATTGATGGTTCTTGTTTTTTATCGCGGTGGTTCATTCAATGTTTATTATTACTTTATATTTTATTCTATTTAGTTTTCCTTCAACAAATTTCAAATTTCTATTTATTTGAAACACTTTTCTCGGTCAAATCTATTTCATTAATAGATTTTAATTTTTATCTCTCTGATTTATTTCGTTAATAAATCTTGAGCGTGATTTATACCTCTTATGAATTTGTTAGTTATGGTATTTTTTATGCGTTTGCATTTTGTCTATTTCGATTGGTAGTTGTAGTTATAAATACAACGTAAATGGTTGATTGCTTTGTATACATATTAGATTTTCAAATTTGGTTGATAATTTTACATCAATTGAGCCAATAGTGTGACATCTTCCTCTATTAAAATTTGATTATTCAACCCTATTTTCTGTGAGTTTTAGCTGTAGTCAATTTGCAAACCCTATTTTCTGTGAGTTTTAGCTGTAGTCAATTTGCAAAATGACAAAATTATAATTATCTGAAATATGTATTTCGTATTTTCCTACTACTATGAGAAAATTTTAATATACTTCATTTTTATTATCAATTAATATATTGCCATCACAAAGCCAATTAACAATCCACTTAAGGGTGATGGACACTGGCTGATTCGAATCATTTCAACCGCAAAAATTGTAAGAAAGTGAGATCAAATTACTAGTGAACCAGAATAATATAAACCATAACCACAGTGCAAGGCAGATGACTAATTCACAATATAATTATCCCTTGAACCATAAACCTCATCCATCATGAAACGTTTAATAAAAATAGACGTTGTATATATTTATACAAAACCTATACAATAGTTATAAATTGTACAATAATATAGTATTTATATAATATATATACAATAGTAATATAAAAATTATACAATAATTCTTTTTTTTTAAATAATTTAAACAAGTGTCTTTTTTTTTAAAAATAGATTATTAAGTGTCCCTTTCTCCTTTAAGTTATCATTTTAATCATTTTGTTAGACAATAATACTTTTTTCTAATTATTTTAATTATTAATACCATTTTCCTACATTTTGGTTCGAATTTGAAAAAAAAAAAGGATTTTGATTCTCTGTTTAAAAAAAAATTTTGGTTCCAGAGTTCATATGGCTTTTTGGGCCTTTTCAGGGCTTGGGCCTTGTGAACGACAATCGGGCTGCTACATTTTCCGGTGAGTTTCGATTCGGTGGTGGTGATGCAATGGTTAGCAAGATGATCTCTTTGTCAACCGTAAATCCTTCCATTCTCCGCCTAACTCCGCCCCGTTCTTCCCTTACCCAACCTAATCTCCGACCTTCTACTCCTCACTCTCTCTCTTTATTCAATGCCCGATCCCTTTCCGAACCAGACTCCGAGCCCGACCCTCAGCCACGGAAGCTGAAAGCTAGCTCTCAGCTAAACCGTTGGTCTAGAGCCCGAGCAATACGGTCTGGCCATAAATTAGACCGCCGGGGTCAGCAAACCCGTGTCGCTGAGCTTAATCCACCATCACAACAACTTAGAGAAGTTGAATTGAGAGATTCTAGTTCTCTTAACGGAGATGATGATGCCGTGGAGCTCACAACTGGGAAGTCTATTTATATGGTCTCTGATGGAACTGGATGGACGGCGGAGCACTCCGTTAACGCCGCCTTGGGTCAGTTCGAGCACTGCTTGGTTGATCGTGTTTGTCCTGTAAATACCCACTTGTTTTCCGGCGTAAGTATGACAATTACTGTTAATTTTCTCCGGATTTTGGTTTTTTTATTGTTAAATTGCTATTAAGATTCCAACTTTTTGCTTAAGCAACTTGTGTTCTTTGAATTCCGTTCCTATTAGCTGAGATGCATCAATGTTTCAGATAGATCATGCAGAAAGGTTAATGGGGAGTATGAATGCTACCATTTCTTTTGATTCTTGGTTTTATTGATTGTTGAATCGCTTTTTAAGAATCAAACTTTGTGTTTAATTTTTTGAAATTTTGCCTAATTAGCATATATATTTGCATCCCTTAGATAGATGATGTGGAAAGGTTAATGGATATAATAAAACAAGCTGCTAAAGAAGGTGCAATGGTAGTCTACACTCTAGCTGATCCATCCATGGCTGAATCTGCGAGACAAGCCTGCAAGTTATGGGGAATACCATCTACCGATATCCTCAGTCCAATAACAGAAGCAATTGCTAACCATTTAGGTGTTTCGCCTTCTGGTCTTCCCCGTGGTGCTCCAGGGAGGCACATTCCTCTTTCTGATGAGTATTTTCAACGTATCGAAGCAATCGAATTCACCATCAAGCAAGATGATGGTGCCTTGCCTCAGAACTTGTTCAAAGCTGACATTATTCTTGCTGGTGTTTCTCGTACCGGAAAGACACCATTGTCAATTTATTTGGCGCAGAAAGGATATAAAGTGGCAAATGTGCCTATTGTGATGGGTGTAGAATTGCCAAAGAGCCTGTTTCAGGTTGATCCAGAGAAAGTTTTCTGTCTGACCATTAATCCTGTAGTACTACAGACCATTAGAAAAGCTAGAGCTAAAAGTCTCGGGTTTGGCCAAGATGTAAGAAGCAATTATGCTGAGAGGGATCATGTGAGACTGGAGTTGGAGTTTGCTTGTAGAGTGTTTGCACAGAATCCTGTTTGGCCTGTGATTGGTAATATACTTCTATCTCAAATTTCTTTAAATGTTTGATATGCTCAGAAGATTCTGATATGTGAACTATATGAAAGTGATCATATTATATTTTCTGAATCATGCGCAGAAGTTACAGGAAAAGCCATTGAAGAAACTGCAGCCGTTATACTTCGACTTCTTCATGATCGGAAGTACAGATGCACAATGCCACGAATCTCTAAACGTTACTAGTACTAAGTGGGTGTTTGGCATTGTTTAAAACTTTTAATCATTTAACTTAAAAGGCTATTCATTTATCTCTTTGTATGGCCTTTTAAGGATTTAATAAAAGCGGCATTTTGCTGCTTTTGAAAAAGTGTTTTTATAAGCTAAAAGCTGAAAAGCAAACGCCATCAAAAGTCTAATCCCAGATCAAGATTAAGTTGCTGAGACGGTATGAAACGAAGCTGTTCTTGTTCAAGCGGTACACTGTAATATTCTGTAGATTTGTAATTTATCAGGACATACTAATACTATAGATTCATAGCCATACTATGCTTCTGTTGAAGCTGAATTACTAATCCTTCATGAACTTTGTTGCACTTTAGTCACTTGTATTGAAAATTATTGGAGAAAAATGATTTTGAATCTTATGTTTGATTTTGAATCTTATATTTTCGCACGCGGGCATGTGCAGGCACATTATAACTCCATAGTTGCAGTACAGGCCTGATCTTTGTTTCACTGACATGAAAACCATACATACAGCAAAAGAGGCCTATCTAAGTGGAGTTTGCCAAGAGAACAGGCAGAATATTAAGGTATGGATGGAAATGTATAAAAAATTAGAAGAAAGCTAAGGTGAGGACAATCTGGTCCTCCACTTAATGCTCAAAATCATCTGCCATACATGTCTAGAAAAGAAAAGATTCTTTCTTTTTGTCATAATGCTGTACATTGTTGTCTTCATCTCTAAGAATTACTTAATAATTTCCTAAAATGGTTTGAGCACTCATAAGTTGCAGCCATGATGATGATGAATGGTCGGTTGCTTTTCACCATTTTCTAATTTTTCTCTGTTGCATATACTTCCCTGAAATTCTCATCACATGAACCATATTTTATGTATAAATATAAGAATAAGGGCGCTCGTAGCCAACAAACGAAGCTCGTCTGAATTTCCATCTCATATTCCTCTGAAGGGGGGGAGTAATTACATAGTAGGTGGATACAAACTCAACAGCCAAGTTGATATAATATTCCAATAAATTTAAAGATATTGCCATAGAATAAAAGAAACCTTTTCTTCCATTGGATTAGTATACTAACTCGGGCATGTTGAGTTGGTGTGATCGTTCTGCTATATAATTCTTTGATGTTAAGTTATGGTTATTTTCTGTTGCTCGCTTCAATCAAGAGGATTATCGTCTGCACTGCGTTTGGTGATCGAAAGAGTGAAATATATCAGCAATATCGTTCCCATGCTCGATCTGTTATAGATTCAAAAGTAAGAAACACAAAAGAACACCCTGTAAATATCATCATTTTCCTATATTTGAAACTATTACTTTTAATTATCTCTCGCAAGCATGAAAACTTACAAGGTAGCGAAAAAGAGAAGAACCCTTTTGGGATCAATGCCCCATGAAGAAGACTGAGGACGCTTGAAGCTGTTTCTTCTGATAGTGCTTCTGCTTTCTGTCGAAGCATTCATATTGCCGGTAGTATTGATGGTAATCTGATGATGAACTTGTGGTGGGTTGCTGGAATGATCGCTGGTCCCGTTAGCTACCAGCAACGCCTTTTCGCCCACATTTGACCCTACGCAAAAGCAATTGCAGATTAATAATATCTGCAGAAACTACATGCTTTCAGCAAAGATAACTAACTAGCATATCATTATTTCACTATATCTATTTCCCAATAATTCATTTGCACATGCCTTTCAACTAAAGTACACCAACAAAATGAATGTTCTACCTTACTGTTTCATGTTTTATTTCTGTACCATGTGTTACTGTATAATTTCGAATACTTCCTTGCGTCGACCGGCCGTAGTTTCGTATCATTTCCCTCTCACAACCATTAATAGTTTTGGAATCATAAATAGGACACTAAATCATCTGAGGTAAGTTTGTAACTAACTTTCAACTACAAAAACTACGATAGTCAACCTACCCATTAAAGTTCTTCCTCATTCATATATTTCCCTAAGATCTCATCTATTTTGTTATCTTCCATTTTTTCCACTCTAAGATGGAAAAGTTTGGTTTTAAGCAATTTATGATATTTTGAAAATTTTTAAAAGAGATTCTTAATAAATGAAACTGAAAATGACTTTAAAGTTTATTTTTTTAAGTACTACTAAGTTTCAATTAATGCATTGTTTCCCAAAATCGGCTAATTTAATTGTTCAAGTAAATGTTATCTGTTACAAAATAACGACTAATATAATAGTTTTAGTCAAACTCTGATGTACTGTTATGCAATGTAATTACAATATATATATATATATATATATATATATATATATATATATATATATATATAAGATCACAGACAGAAACTCTGTAATTAAATAAAGAGAAATTAAGAGCAGCACCCGGATACAACTATATAGA
>CANUEY010020822.1:0-10676 GCA_948099555.1 Croton setiger | reverse complement strand
AGTCACGAGCGCACTCCGGTTGATGAAGCTGTTAGCCAAGGAAAACAAGATGTTCTCCATGCTATTAATTCAGCTGTAGCAGAGCTAGAACTTGCTGGTGTTAATGTTTCTTAACCCGTTAACTCGTCATTCGATACATCAAAGGTATTGCATGCTTATATTTTGGTTTATGGCTAGTTGATGTCCTTGATTCTGTGACTCAAGCATTTACTAATAATAAATAACTCTTTTATAACAATTATTGAACAGTGATTTACAATTTTGTCGAGACTCAAGAAGGCTGTCAAGTGAAGCATCTTGTACTGTGCTTGAGACTCGGATCTGCCATCGGAGGGAAAAGAGGGAAGGATATTTAATCTTCAGTATCTCAATATGCACATCCAGTTGCTTGTATTTATAAATTATGGGTCTGTGATTTTATAGTGAAGGTGAAATTCTTGCTCTGATCATTTTAGGAAATTACCAAATTTTATTGAATCAGCAATAACAAAGTTAAAAAGAAAGAAAAAAATTGCTTCTCTATCTTTTTTCAGTACCTGAATAAGGTCAGAAAATAAAGTGTTAATTTAATTATCCTTGTTGGTGCCATCACTAAAACAAAAATAAAAATATAATATAATTCTTCTAAATTACTCATAATTCAAAAGCAAGGCACATGCAGTGAAAGGCTTATCAAGGCACATGAAGCAAACCCACCAAAATAAGTTTTGAACCCTATCAATAATAACAAGAAACATCTAAAAGCACAAGAGTAATTGTCCTTTGTACACTAATTCTATTTTTTATAAGGACAGAAATGAAATGTTCTCAAGGTGCACCGTCTCCATAGCATCCATCACTTTTTGATACCTTTTTGCAGCAGCCATGTTTAAAAGTAAAATTGCAGCTCTTAATTCTGCCTTAAGACTTTCAAGACGCAAGGAAATTTCTGCAAAACTACCCCAACCACAATACAACGATCATCCCTTATAAAACTTCGCATTATTTGCTATAAGGCAAACATAAATTTTACAACTAGTTTTTGAACGAATTCTCCCAATAATCATCCACAATAAACTGGAGTTTTCACAACTTGAACATTTCTGTCCTTATAAAAAATAAAAAACCATCAAATCCAAAATTGTTATGGCCATTCTCCACATTCACACTAAAGTTTTAAGCTCAAAATCTGTTAAGAAAATAGAATGAACTGTAACAAATTAATACACACATGGTTCTATTTTGTAGTCATAAAACTTTTTCAATTAATCCATAAAACTTTAAAATTGCAACTCCTAGATCGACCGGTCCAACTTCAACTTGTGGCCCTTCACCTTCAGCTTATTCCAAAGCTTTTGACCTCCTACTATCTCACACAATCACTTCTTGAACTAAAATACAGGGTGGTTCTCAAAAAAAAATTCTCAAATTCGAAATGTAAAAAAATTTTTTAACTATCGACAAAACAAGACCTTTCGCAAGTTCAAATTATGAAATATTTATTAATTTATTATTTCGCAACTTCAAGTTAAGAAATAGTGGCAGAAAAAGTAGCACGTGTAATATTTGTGATGGATCGTTTCTCAATAGAAAATTGCGGGAAACAACATATTTGAAACAGTGGCAGAAAAAAGTGGCACGTGTAATACTTGTGATGGATCGTTTTACAATGGAAAATTACGAAACGAAACAACCTATTTGAAGGCCGCATAAACAGAAAAACAGTCTGTAAATCTTTAAATTTTGAAATCGTAGTCCTGTCATCGAAAAAACGTTACAGTTTGTGAAAATGGTATTCACGACTCCATTTCTATTGAATCTATTTTGTAGCAATGTTGTACTAATGGTGGACAGTGTAGTTGGTCCAAACAATAGTCTAGCTGACGCAACAATCGACATCGACGCTCAATTGTCTTTTGATCAGCTTATTGATCGAGTATGTACAGTTTGTTAGGTGAATAGAAGGGTGGTTCAACTGTGTTTAATTTTTTGTGTGGACAGAAGACAATGGTGTTAGGCGTTACATCATTATGTTGAACGACGAGACTGTCCCGTTTTTATACTTTTACGCGTTCAAATATCCAAAATTATACATATTAGCAGAATAGATGGGTAATATGTATGATGCCACTACGTCTGCACCGTATGTCGTAGTAGAAAGTAGTGATGCTGCAGATGAGAATATCGGTGATAGATATGCTGATCTTGAAAATAAGGAATTCATGAACGAGCCAGTCTACAACTCTGCTAATTCAGCTGAAATGTGGGGAGCGAAGAGGAGACGTTTACGAATAGTGGTTCCAGTAGTATTGGGGAGAATGTGCCTTGAGACAACAACATAGATGACAAAGAAACCGATATAATTACAGCATCAGGGCATTTTGTTTACGGTGACATAAGAGAGTAAGTACCGGAGAATGAGGATTCTGAGGCTCCTAAAATATGGGAAGAAAATACGGAGAGTATTGATGTCGGCATCTATTTCAAGAGCAAGAAAGCTGTAATGTCTGTCGTGACTGAATGGTCCGCTAAAAAACAAAAAAAATCTGTGACGTTTCGCACCTTCTACAGTATGAAGACGACGTGGGCAGTTGAATGCGTTACCCGTGGGCCTACAAATCCATAAGAAGTACTGCATGGTCCACGTTGCGGCTGGAGTATTCGTGCGTCGGAACAGTCATGGTTCAGAAAGTGGAAAATGATTAAATGGGTAAAGGAAAACAACTTTGCTGATGCTCACATTGGGAATGATGATAGAAACGTCACATCAAATGATATTGCGAAGCTGATTATCCCGAATATTAAGAATGACCCGGGATATAAGGTGAAACAGATTCAGACATACGTGCAAGAATGATTCCGTATTAAAGTGGGATACAAGAAAGGAGGAAAGTCATTTGAGGCAATTTATGGTGCATGGGAAAATAATTTCAGGGAACTGCCGAGATATTTGGCCACAGTGCAAGCAGTAAACTTAGACACTATCTTCATGTTCAAGTTCAAACAGGGTATAAAAACTGGTTTAAGACAAATTTTCAGATATGTGTTCTGGGCATTTAGACCTTTTGTGCAAGCATACCAATCTCGTCGTCCGGTTGTGAGTATCAATGCAATCCACCTACACGGGTCGTATAAGGGAAATTTGATCGTAGCAATAGTAAAAATGTCAAACAACAACATTTTGTCAATTGCATTTGCGATCGTGGACGGTACGACAGCGTACAGTTGGAAATGGTTTCTCAAATACCTGAAATTGTACATTCTTCACAATCTGTGGACCTGCATTATCTCTGATCATCACCTAGGAATCCTTTTTGCAATGGAGACGATGTTGAAGAAATTTCCGAGAATGAGAGTTGTATCGATTTTGCCTCGAGCACGTGAAGATGAACATGTATAAAGAATACAGATGGAAGGGTCTGAAGTAAATTTGTCAACAAGTTGGAATGGAGTTGCAAGAGAACAAGTACTGGGATGTATGGACGAGGTTGAAAGAAATGCAGAGGAGCCTACCAGTATTTGCAGAACATCGATCCAGAAAAATGTACTCTTTTCGCTAACAGCTGCTACAGATAGGGTTTGTCAACCACTAAGAACTTAGAGAGCTTCAATAACGTTCTAAAAGAGGCTCGTCACTTCTCAATCAGAACTTTGGTTGAATCGTCATTGGAGAATACGGTCGCAATATTTCAGCGGGACTTAACAAAGATAAAAAATGTCAAACTGTTCTCGCATTGATCCCCATCAATCTAGAAGAAGAATCTCTCCTCTATTGCTACACATAGTTTTGACAATGTTTTAATACATTTAATTTTATTTAATATTAATTCATTTATATTAATTAATTTTTTAAAATATTGTTAATTTCAAAAAGTATTAATAATATTAAATAGAATTATTCAACACCCCTAATATTGATAGAAATAATAATAATAATAATAATAATAATAATAATAATAATAATAATAATAATAATAATAATAATAATAATAATAATAATTAATTTGAATATTTTATTATTAAATTATTATTAATAATTTATAATTTATATTAAATTCATTTAATATGATTAATAAATTATTAAATATTAATTTAATAATATTAAATTAATTTTTTAAAATATTATTAATTTTAAATATTATTAATTATATCACAATAAATTTTATTTATACATTTATAATATTGCTAAACAAAAATAAATAAGTATGATATGTTACAAAATTTGACTAATACTGTCGTTCTAGTGCCTAATATGTTATATTATGGATATTTAAAATTAAAAATTAACAAATTAAATAAAAGGAGACAAGGTAAATGATATTTATCTCTGTCTCGAATGTCAAATATTGCTCTAATACGGTTTAGATTAGACTCCCACTAGCCACAAATCTCTCAATTGTTTGAATTTTTTTTAAAAAAAATTTTGATTTCCCACTACTCTCTGCTGCCCAATTTGGAAAAGCTGGCTTTCACAATCTTAAAATGCAAAATCCCTCTTTCACATATTCTATTTGCAAAACAACTGAGGTTGACACGTAGCATTAATTGGACAACATGTTTCACATATTAAGATTGCGAAACTTGCTAGCTGACAAGTGTCCCCTCTCTTTCACAATTTCTGTTTGAGAAATTAGACTCCATTGTTAATTTTTCACGTGTCTCTCTTGTTGGTTCAAAACACTAATGACGTGATTAACGTTGATTAATCATGCTTTACTGTCTGATTAACTGCAATTTCGCAATCTCAAATTGCAAAATTGGTGTGCTTTCACAATTACAGATTGTGAAACAACTTATTTCGCATATTAAATTGAGTTATGTCTTTCATGTCCACCAATTAAATTTAGATATTATTTCGGTAATTAATCACATAGAATTAGAGAGACCTGCAGCCTTAAGCAGTAAACAGAAGCAGGTGACATTTTCAAAATGAAAGTGAAGCTTTTACCCTGAAATTAACATCATAAAAAAGTGAGAAAACTCCTCTAAAAGAGTAAAAAAAAAAGGCAAAAAACCATTAAAAGTTCATAGCTTTTTCAACATTTGTAATAAAAAAAACAAAAACCCAAAATTAAAGAAATCATACAATCGACTGTAATTTCAACAGGAATGATATAACCAGCTTCTTCAGCAGTTTTGGCATTGTAATCCTTGCAAAGTGCCATAATATTTACACCCTTAGCACCAAGTGCAAGCCCTACAGGAGGAGCATGAGTCGCCTTTCAGGCCTTTAGAGCTAGCTTTATCAATCCAGTTACTACAACCTAGAGAAAAAAAAAATAAAAATTTCTAGAAAGAAATATAAGAATCAGAATTGGATCCTTTGAGCACAAAAAAGGGAAACTTATGTTGGCAAAATTAAGTATAATACATACCTTTCTTGGCCTCGCCAGTGGGCTTCGGAGGAGCCATTGCAATTACAAAGAGACGCTGTGGATTTAAGTAAGAAGTGGAGAGTGTTTTCTACTGAAGAATTGAAGAGAAATTTTGGGATTTGAAGACAAGCTAACGGGGGAAGCTAAAAGTGGAGCGGTGGATATGGGGTTTTGTTCTTTAGGGTTCATGCGGTGGTGGGTTTTTGGTTAAGGCTTCCAGTGCGGTAAGGAGAGGGAAGGTGACGACAAGCTGTGGTGGAACCAAAAGAGCAGCGGTGATGGAGGAGGGAGAGAAGCTGCATTTCTGGCTGGTAGAGAAGATGGTGGTGGTGGTAGAAGATGATGGTGGCTGGTACAGAAGATGGTGGCAGTAATGACGATGGCTGTTGTGGTTGGGCGGTGGAGGCAGTGAGAGGGATCAAATACAATTAAGGGGCTTAAAATTCAAATGTGGACAGCGGATACGGAGCTCGCATTTAAGCTATGCGAATTAAAGCAATTCTCAACTGCTATATGCGAATTGATTAAATTTCATTTTTTTAATCCTCAATTCGCAATTTGTGATTGTGAACTTAAGGAATTAGGGCAGTTAATGACAAGGTTAATGACAGTGTTTAACGGAAACGGCTGGGAGGACGACACGTGGCACGTTTAAGGAGTTCGCAATCCTCAAATGCTGGCGCGTTTGTATTGAAACGACGTTCGCAATCCTTGAATGCGAACTGCGCCGAGCAATACAAAAGGGAAAATTTCTTTAACTTTTCACATTCACATCCAAAAAATTACCAAATATAGTAAAAATTTCGACGGTTTAGTGGAATTATAGCGATTTCCTAGTATGTTTTTTTATTCCAAATTTTTTATTATATAATTTTTTTCATATTTAGTTTTAGGGATTGAATAATTAGTATTTTGATTTAGGGTTCGAATAATTATACATGATTGTATTTTATAGTTTTAGTATTATGCATGAGTAATTATGAATATTTAGAATTTTGATTTAGGGTTTGAATATGTAGTATATAGTTTTAGGATTTATAATTATTATGCATGATAAATTTTTATGTAGATTTTAATTTTAAATTTTAGGGTTAAATAATAAGTAGAATATTATTTTAGAGTAGCTGTCATGTTAAATATAGTTGAACATTTAATATTTACGATCATAATTAATAGATATTATGAATGTTAGGAAAATTTATAATTTAGGGTACCTTCAAACTTTTTGAATTTGATTTAGGGTTTAGGATGGAAATATAAAATGTAATAAAAATTAGAAAATCGATAAGAAAACCTCTACACGTACGGATTGCAGCGATGGAGCGAAGAGAGTCTTTTCAGCAGCAGCGGGTGCTGGAGCAGGGGCCCACAGTTGATGATCTATTGTTCTTTCAGGGGGAACATAGATCGGACCACGTCTTTAGAGGGGAGGAGAGATACGATTCTCCGCTCGGTATCAGACGAGCAGACACACAGCTTTGGAGATTGATCGAGGCGGTTTATGAGCGGACGTTCCACTATATTGACGAGCTAGGATTTGGGCTCGTGCGGAGGGTAAGGTCCATATTTTACGACTGGGCCCTACTGACAGCGCTCGCGGAGCGGTGGAAGCCGGAGACACACACCTTCCATCTGCCGTTCGGGGAGGCTACGATCACATTGCAGGACGTGGAGGTGATGCTGGGCCTTGCTGTCGACGGTCGGCCCGTCAGTGGTCGACACGAGATTCCCCAAATCGGCTGGCAGCAGTATTTTACGGATTTTTTCGGTTTTGCGCCAGCCAATGCGGATGTCAGGGGCAGCCGAATAATGCTCCGCAGCATTATTACACATGTGAGCACGCCCCCAAAGGTAGATGCACCAGAGCACGTTTATCAGCAGCGTGCTCGGTGTTACGTTTTGTGGCTGATGGGCGGTTTTCTGTTCTGTGATTCGTCGAAGAACAGTACGTCGCTCATTTTGGCTCGCATGCTCGAGGATTTTGCAATCTGTCTGGCTTACAGTTGGGGGAGTGCGGTACTCGTGTATCTGTACCGCAACCTGTGCCAGGCAGCGACTGGCAGCGAGTACATCGAAGGTTGCCTATTATTGCTTCAGGTATTTTTCCGTATTTCAGATAGTGAATTCAATGTACAATGTGTTCCTATAGTTAGTTTAATTTGTTTCGTGTTTCGTTCACAGGTGTGGGCATGGGAGCGAATACCTTTGGTTCGCCCGAGTATTGCGGACAATCATCCGCTGTTTGCCTCTGGGTGTCCATACGCGCGAAAGTATAATTCTCTTCCATAATAATTTGTAAATTATTGTAGAGTTAGAAAAATCTAACTAATATTTTCTTATTTTGGCAGATGGCGCACAGAGAAGAGCTGGCAGGACATTACCGGGCATAATTTGCTCGGTTACAGAGATCAGCTGTCGGTGATAACAGCATCAGAGGTATGTTTTAGCTTTTCAGTTAATTTGAATTTAGAATTTGTTTATTTTTATTATACTGTTTATATTTATGGTTGTGTTATACATGGATATACGGCAGTTTCTGTAGATAGCCTACTCAGACGGGCTGTTGGCGTCTCTGCCTGCACAGTGCAGTGCGGGACGTGGGATTTTGACCACGGTCACTCAGCTTATATTTATTGACGTGGTCGAATTCCACGTTCCGAACAGAGCTGTTCGACAGTTCGGGTATCGGCAGGATATACCCGAACCGACGCTGTTGCTAGACCCTGCGGAGCATAGGCGTTTGCACCGTCTGACCCGCATCGGCCGTCCCGAGCGAGGATTGGCGCACATTCCATCAGGCTGCCATTGCGCGCTGGGAGCAGAGGTTTGACACTCTGGTCATTGGAGTTACGACCAGGGCTGCTAAGACGGCAGATGATTATCTGCCTTGGTTCCAGGAGCGGACGGTCCGCTTCATCAGCAATCCAGAGGACCGCCGGACCGTTGGAGAGGCTCAGAGGTTCGTGGGATCTGCTGAGGCGTACACCGCACTTGTAAGTAATATTTTAATATTTTTTGTTTTTAATCGTATTGTAGGGTTGATTATCAGAGTACTGACTTCTTTATTATAGGCTAGAGTGACATCAGAGGTGCTGCGGGAGATCCGCAGCTTCGAGGAGCGACATCATTCATATGGCAGCAGGCATGAAGATGTCTCTGATTTTCTGGCTCGCATTGGGGCTGTATGTGAGCGAGGGCTGCAGGTGCATCAGATGCAGCTCGACGTCACTCAGAGCCAGCAGTATCGTGTTGTGCCGACTCAGCAGCGCCCTCTAGATGTGCACCAGCGACGTCCTGGCTGTAGAGGCGGTCGGATCGACGGTAGCGGACGCCGTAGAGCTCTGCGTCCAGCAGCAGCAACTCAGCCAGCAGAGCCAGCTCACCGGTCAGAGCCAGCCCATTCAGAGACTGATTCGGCGCAGCAGCTGCAGCAGTATTTGACCGACGTTCTGTATGACACGGATGCTGTTCATCAGACTCCGCTCCACGATGCCGCATCTGCAGCTGATCAGAGCCCTCCAACTGAGCGCTTAGGCAGTGATAACTCGGACTCAGACGTCCCATTGGCGCTCAAGAGGTCGCCGCGCAGGAGGAGGTCTCCGAGATATCCGGGGCCCTCCCACGTGAAGGATAGAGCTGGCTGCAGACAGCCAGATCAGTAGATGTAGGTTTTTTTATTTGTATTCATTGTATTTATGTAAAAACTATATATTTTGTTCATTGTACTGGATTTCAGAGGTTTATTTATTATAATGTTTATTTTTTTTTAATTGTTTTTATTGTGCTGTATCTAAATATAAATTGTAAAAATAAATCAGGATAACAAATTGTTAATAAGAAATTGACATCTAATTTATGAAAATAACATTCAGTTACAACTAAAGTTCCACATTGATAACATTTTAAATGATATAATTAAATTCAATTTGTAATCGCTCACTAAATGGGACGTCTATTTGATGGAGGATGGGACAGTGGACACGATTTAACTGTATGGCCTTATTGTCGACATCGGCTGCAAACGGATCCTCTCCTAGTATGTCTTCTCGTATAATCCATGGCCCCTTTCATCCGATTAGCCCGCTTTTTACCCGGTCCGTCATGGTGAATCATCCTCATATCATCCGGCCGGAGACTCCAATCAACCTGAGGCCACGTTTCTTTACTAAGCACAAGGGTAAATGATCCGGCAAATTGCAGAGCCCAACCCTGAACTGTATAGAACGGATCCACAAGATGGACCGGATCCTCTCCTCGGACAAGCGCAACCGCAACAACATGTGAGCATGGCATTCTATAAGTTTGCCACTTTCCGCAGTTGCAGCTCCGATCACAGTATTGTACCATATGCGCGTGACCACTGCTGTTATCACCTTATACAGCACTGCAACACTATTCCAACAGCTAACTGAGTGGCTCATAGCACGTTGCCTGAATTTGTTAAACTTTCTCATCGGGACAGGTGCAAGTGCTGTCTGGCATTTTCCAATCCGACCCAAATCCCGATAGAATATTCCCACTGTCTTCTCCAATGTCGATTCAACCAATGCTCTTATCGGCAGATGTCGACACCCTTTCATTACATTATTGTAGCTTTCAGCCGTGTTGGTTGTAGTGATTCCCCACCTGCGGCCTCCATCAGCAAAAAGAATCCATTGCTCAGCTGGTATATCTTGCAAATACGAATGGGGCTCCCTGACTTTTCTGGAGCAGCCTCTGCCATGCACTCACATATTCCTTTTGCAACTCGATTCCCACCATTTGACAGATTGTCTTCAAACCCTCGCCTCTGAACCGTGACGACATATTGGTCTTAACATGTTCAAGGCAAAACCGGTGGACTGCTGCTCCTGGATACTTCTGCAGGATCTTCTCCATTGCAGAAATAATTCTCTGATGACGATCAGAAATAATACAGGTACACCGGTCACGAAGGACATTCAATTTTAAATATTTCAGCACCCATTTCCAACTGTGAGTTATCTCAGCATCCACCACTGTAAAGGCGACCGGTAAAATATTGTTGTTCGATGTCTTTGCCACAGCGGTTATTAGCTTTGCTTTGAATGAACCGCGGAGGTGAGTTGCAACAATGCACAGAACGGGTCGACATGCTTCGAAACCCTGCAAAGATGCCCCGAACGCCCAAAACACATATCTGAAGACACGTCTGTCACTATTTTCCGTTCCTCTTCTAAATTTATACTGCACAACTGTTCCTGGATTCGCCGCCTGGACCGCAGCCATATATCTCGGCAATTCTCTGAAATTTGTTTCCCAAGCTCCGAATACTGCCTCAATCGCTTTTCTTCTACCGTGCCA
>CANUEY010020773.1:0-16105 GCA_948099555.1 Croton setiger | reverse complement strand
AAGCAATTTCTTCAAAATTGCAGGTTGGTCCTTTTAATTTTGATAAATTGCAAATGTGCCCCTTTTACATGCATTTGCTATTTTATTTCAACATTTCACATGCATTCTTCCTCATCATACCAGCATACTACTGACAAAATCTAGCAGGCTGAACAACACAAATCAACAAGAATAGGAATGGGAGCAGGCTGTTCAAAGTAAATGAATTCCAGTGGTTGGTTCATTTGCAGGAAAAGAAAACAACACATAATGCAAACGTCAACAATTTATCAAACACTCTCAACATGCAGTGAAACAGAATTGTAACAATGATAATGCGCAGGGGACTGCAACAAGCACTCCAATATCAAAACTGGACCTGTTGGAACGACTACAATCCGGAAACAAACATTCTGGATAACAAAGTAATGACTAACGCAGCAGGCAGTTATCATGATCACGACGGGCCTAGATTGATGACTATACAGCAAAAGCAAACATCTCAGCAGTTCATTTAATCAGCAGTATAACACCTAGCCTGTTTATGATCATCAAAGCGAATGCCAGCACATACATACACAGACTTTATGCAAAACAAAGAGCCAAACATTGCTTCAAACAGCATACTCAAGATAACCATTCATACAAACGTGTATTAGAGACCTGAACTATATCCACCTTTACACTGGCCAAAGCTTATTCAGAAGCCCTACATTCACATACAGGCAGAGGCAACATCCACACGACAAAATCTGATGAACAGCCCTAGAACTTGCTAATCAACACAGAACCATAAGCACAGACAATCAGATACAACTGCAATCTGATCCTAAATTGTTTTAACAAAACATGGCAGCAATAACAAAAGGCTACAGTTCATGGCAAATGATTGACAACAGGGAGATATCATGAAATAAGGTTGGGAGATGAATACAACTTGCAAAAAGGGATCAAAGCGGGGATCACCAGTCTGGATGACTGTTGTTCAACCAGAATAGAGGTTAAGCTTGTTGAAACAGAAACAACAAGATGCCATTTGAATCAACAGCAATAACTCATTATACCAAACAACCAAAGGAGAATATGAAGTCCAGAAATAACATGAAACAGAAAGTGTAAGCAATTTAATAGCAGAGCAGACAGCAATGACCCAAGTTATGCATGCTCACTATGCAGAAAAGTGCATGAACATGAGGCAACTGATGAATGAATGGCATACTTCTACCCTAACATTGATGCAGTCATGGCAGCACCCTTATGTATGTTTGAGGCTAGTTGACTACAGGTGTTTGAAAGAGAAACATAAAGCCATTGAATCTAAACCTAGCATGCCAACTTAAACTGGTCATAAATATTTAACTAGAGTGCTTATATTTCATACTGAGATGCAGAGGGGGGTATTAATGTTTAAGCAGAAAGACTAAGAACACATTCACTCCAAGGAGCATTATAAAAAGGCCAACTGGTTACCATCTCGAAATTGGCACATAAACAATGAAAACAGCAGGCTGCACATCAGTACCACAGCCATTTCAGACTTCAAGACACAGCATATTATCTTTTTCTTAAGTCTTAGACCCAAACATGCACAGTCTGAATAAGCATACAAAAGAAGACCATAACAAGACGACCTTGTTGAGAAACAGTCTTGAAACAGAAAGACAGAGATGAAACAAAATAAAATAGGGGCCAAACCATAGTGCAACAGCAGCAGATATGCACAGGGCAACATGAACAGAAAGCGATAACAAGCCCAAATAAAAGGACTAGGCTGCTGAAGATCAACCTAAGGTCTTTTCACAGACAAAACAAGAATAGCTCCGATCATAAGCAAATGCATATTTTTGCTGAAACTCATACCTCATTCAAAATGGGATAACACAGATAAATCAAAGACATCAACAGGGCATACAGCAACTAATTCAGTGTAAAGGCAGCTCATACATGATCATCAGCTAACATTCCAGTAAACAGAAACAAAACGAGAAAAATTCCAGCTTTAATCCAAGCCAGACCTGAAGGCATGTCTTTAACAAACATAAAGTTGACTGAAAGCTAGTTGATTCATGTCTTTAACAAACATAAAATTGGCTGAACAACAATCACAGAACTGAAGGCATGTCAACAGTAGATATTCACATATGGAAGCTTAACATTCTGGAAAATGAAACAGCAGGCAATTCCACCACCAGTTACAGAAACAGACACTCTAGACAACAAGGAAGAAGGCTAACTCCTCCTTCTGGACCTACAACAAACAGATTCTGCATTCCAGGGGGAGCATTTGAAACAGGCCAATTGATTACAATATGACAACCCAAGATGACCAATAACATGATTATAGAGGCACACATTTCATGCAGAATGGGGATTAGAGGTCTAAACAGAAAAGGATATAACAGAAATAGAGAGTACAACTGCAATGCCTTTCGACCAACTCATTTTAACCATCAACACAGAAGCAACCATTATTGAAACATCAACACGTAAACAATAACTAATCAAACGGGCAAACTAAAGCATCCAACAGAATCAAATTAACCCGGTTCCCAACGAAAATAAGGCATATTTAGCAGAAACAGAAACAGAAAAAGGGAAAGGGGAATACCTCTTTAAGCTTTTCAAACTTTATTGATTTCCAAATTCTTTACAATTGATCTTTACATCGTTTGTTCTTCACAGTGATAGTAACAAATCCTAATTCTAATTGCTAGTTCGAAACTTTCAATTTACAGAAAGGGGAAACTCTAATTGGATTTTCCCCAAATTGACAGAAATCATCAATTACAGAAATCCCTAATTTAATCACACCCCGATTTAGTAACTTAGTCCTCAAATTGGAATATGGAGACTCCAATTCGGGTTACAGAAAGTCTATCCCCTCACCCAGAAACAATAATCGAAGCCTAAAATCGAAAGAACTCTACTTACAGTTTCTGTTCGAAATCTCTCTCCCCCTCAAAACTCCCACCCCCCTTTTCGAAAATGGCCTCTCCTCTTATCCTCTTCGTTCTTGTTCACCAAGGAACGCCTCCTTGGCCTTTGTGTGGCCACGTCTCCCTCTGACTCCAGCCGCTTTCAGTCTCCGTCGCTTTTCGTCAGTTTCTTCGAGCCTCTTTCTGTTTCTTTCTTCAGAAACTGTCGTCAATGGCTTTTCTTAGAAGCTTGCTGTCTCCATCCGTTCACTATTCCAATTCCGTCGATTCACTGTTCGGTCCGTCTGATTCTGCTTTTTCGTTCTCTCGTTCTGTTAAGTTTAAGCTTCGAAGAAGCTTTCTGCTGGCGTCTCCCCATTTAATCCTTCCAGCTTTTGGAATTTAGAAATTGGCCCACAGAAGTTTCATTTTCTTTCAATTTCGTCCTTTCTTCCTTTCTTTTCCTATAAACTTTCAATTTCTTTCAATTTAATCCTTTCCTTTAATTTTCTTTAAATTAACTCAATTAAACTCTTCTAATTAATTTTTCAAATTAATTAAAACTAAAAACACAACACATATTTCAATTAAAAATTGAAATCACAAATAAAATATAAACATTTGCAATTTTAAACTTAAAATTCATTTTTAAGATTAAAATCGCAAATAAATATATTTAAACTCTTTTTTTTCTTCTTTTTCTATATTTTTCCTATTTTTGCGATTCGGAAAATAAAATATATCAATGCATATATAAAAAATATTTTTGCAATTAGAATGGAATTTTAAGAATTCAGTTAAACATGAAAAGGATTAAAAATATTAGGAAAATATTTTAGGAAAAGAGGAAAAAGCAAACGAAAAGGAATTTGGCAACTCCGAATTTGGGGCTCTTTTTATCTTCGGATAATTTTGGGGGTGTGCACAAATTGAGCGTCAACACTAATCATGCAATCTGAACAACAGCCTTGGTAAAATAAAGTGAATAACAACCAACTCCATGTATAACCACCAGAGATCAATTCCACTATATGGCTTCAGACCATACTGACCTATTGAAACAGGAACAACAATAGCACTGAAGACCCAAATGAAGTTGACACTAAACAACCAGAAAACCTACATCCTCACATTAGGTTTAATCAGCTAACACAGAAGCATGGGACTGGGGAACAGGCAACAAAAGACAGAGGCATGATGACTGAGGGACAGGTAACCTAGGGCAGAAGCTAGCATATTATTTAATAAGCAGAATGTACACATTCAATTCTCAGGCAGCAACAATCACAACAATCAAAGGTAACCATTCTGGAATGAGCCAGATTCCAATCCCTTACAGTATGCATTCTAAGAAAGCAAAAACAAAAAGGGAGACAGAAGCAGCCTCAACAGAAGCAGTAGCCTAGACATACTAATGGCAACAACTCAGTTCATTCATCATCTCACTATCATTTAACCTCATCAATGTTCATGGCAGAAGCAGCAGACAGCAGCAAATGCATACATTTCATGATAAACTAATAGGCAGAAAAGAGGCAGCATGGGAGAGTCAGGGAGTTACACAACTTCTATATGCAGAAACTTAACTAAACTTCATAAAGACACAGATTTGAAACACAACAAGACAAACAGAGGAGAGAACAGAAAGGAGAAACAGCATCAGTTCAGCTTAATCTAGCTTACATCCTCATCATACCAGAAACAGAAAGCATTACAGTATTGTAACTCAGACAACAAACTCAGCTTTAAACATCAACTCAGAGGCAACTAGTGGCAAACAATCAATCTGGTTCCAAGGTAAACATATTCATTGTAAATGAAAATAGCAAAAGAAAAAAAGAAAGCAATCTGAAAAGTACCTCAGAAGCTTTAACTCTTTTATTCAACAGAATCCAGCAATCTTTACAATTTATTCTCCTTTACAATTGGTTTTCGAAACCAAACACAGACACAGGAATCCCTAATTTAGTTTTTGAAACTCTCAATTTACAGAAAGGAAAAACCTAATTCGATTTTCCCAAATCGACAGAAACTCTAATTCCTAAATTGAAAATCCCTAATTCCCAATCTGTTACAAGAAATTACAAGAACGAAATCCCTCACCCCAGAAAACGAAATCTAAACCCTAAATAAAGAACAGAAAGCTTACTATTTTCGACGGTTCTCTCTCTCTCTCAGATTTTCTTTCTACTTTCGAAAATCCCTTTCTCTCCCTCTTTCTGGAAGCTCCCCTTTCTTTGACTGCAGAGATTTCCTTTTCAAGGAAACCCTCCGTGGACTTCAAACGACCACGTCTCCCCTTTGGCTGCAGTCGTCGAAGCGTCCCTTCGACGCGTTTTCTTCAGTCTTTGACTTTCCACTTTTCTTCGTCTGTCTTCTCTCCTTTCTGTCTCGATCGCTCGTCAGGCTTTCTTTGTTGATTCCTCGTTCCAAATCCCACGTTAGGGTTCTGTTCATTTTCCGTTTGATTTGGCTTGTTAGGGTTCTTCTTCGTTCTTCTGTTTCCTCTCGATTTTCATTCTGTTTCATTCACTGCTTCTGTTTCAATCCTTCATCATCTTCTGTTCACTGTATATCTGCGTTATCGAAACGCAGCGTTTCGCTTTTTATTTTTTTGCTTTTTAGTCGTCAAAACGACAAGTCGTCTGCTGCGTTTTGACAAAACGCAGCAGCCTCTTCTTCTCCGCGTTTCATCGTTCGATCAAAACGACACTTCGTTTTGACCCTTAGTTTCCAGATCTGTGCCTTCCTCCCCAGCATTTTCCAGAATTCTACTTTGGCCCCCAATTCTTTAAGTCCGTCTGCAATTAGGTCCCTCATTCCTCTATTTTCTTTTCCAATTTTCCTAAATACTTTTATTTCTTTTCAATTTAATCTTTTTCTCTATTTTTCTTGAAATTCTCTTAATTAAACCCTTCTAATTAATTTTTCAAATTAATTAAAATTAAAAACATAAAACATATTATGATTAAGAATCGAAATCAAGAATAAAATATAAACATTTGTCATTTTAATCTTAAAATTGATTTTTAAGATTAAAATCACAAATCATTCTTTTTAAATTCTTTTTCTCTTTTCTTTCTTTTTTTTATTATTTTTCTTTTGCAACTTGAAAAATAAAAACGCATCTAAAAACATATATTTTTGTTAATAGAAGGGAAATTTTGAGAATTTCTTAAAATGTGTCAAGGATTAAAATATTTTGGAAAAGGAGGAAAATCGAGCTGAGTAGGAATCCTGGAAATTCCGAGCCTGGAGCTCCCAACATCCTCGGTTATTTTCGGGGTGCAAAAATCAAGCGTCAACAGTACTTGAAGAGTATTTGGCTTGAATCTAACTTTTTTACTGTATGGTTGTGGAAACGTATAGATACTTGTAGAAACTAGGGCCTAAATATTGACCGATTGCAATCTTGAAAATTGAGAACTTGAACTAAGATTTGTGTTGAAAGAAATGTACGTATAAAAAATTATTGTGGGATCTGTCATGATCATTACATCCAAAGTCGTTTCTCTCTCATGACTTTTTGCAAGAGACTTGAATGACCTCCTTCATTATAATAATATGTGGGAAAGATGCATCTAGGTTAATTAGATGGTTTAAGGTTTTAGAAAGGCTATTGAAGATTGTCATTTGCTTGATTTAGGTTACCATGGTAACAAGTATACTTGGGAAAGAGGGAGAGAGACTGAATACTGGGTGTATGAAAAATTGGTAACAAGAATTGGATCGATTTGTTTGTTGACTAATAATACTCTTATATTGAAATGGCTAACTTAGAGTTGGCAACTATCTAAAATTGCTTTATGTTATGAGTTAATAACATTTCGTGATGCTCACTTTCAATTTGAAAACTCATGGCTCTTGGAGACTGATGTTACAAATGTAGTCTGTGATACTTGGGAAGCAAGAAGTAATGAGGATTTTCGGAATAAGGTTTCCAGGTGTACACAATAGTTAGAAATATAAGGTCTCTTAAAATATTAAACTTATTCAATGTATTTAGTGTCTACACATTGTTAAATGTATTTGGTTATGTAGTTTCCCAAAAGTTATGTCTATTCACTAAGAGTTGTGTTGGTTACTAAGAGTTGTCCTTGTTACCAAAAGTCATCATGTATTATATAAATAGCTTACTTTATGGAAGTTCAATATGAAAAATTATAAAACATTTATCTTCTATTGTATTTTAATTCGCCAATTTGATATCTAACAAATTGTTATCAGAGCTACAAGATTGAAAAAATTAGAATCATAATGAACAACATTATCAAATATCCCCAACTTACCAAAGATAATTATGATTCCTGGTGCATTAGAGTGAAGATGTTTTTGGGATCCCAAGATGAATGGGATATTGTTGAACAAGGCTATAATCATCCTGAAAATGAAGAGCAGTTAATGACTCCTCGAAGAGATAAGATGAAAAAGATGAAGAAGAAGGACTAGCAAGTGCTCTCTTTCATTCGTATGTGTTTGGATGAGAATATGTTTGTGAAGATTTCGAATGTATCCAAAGCCAAAGAAGAATGGGAGATTCTAGAGAATGCGTTTAAGGGGAAAGACAAAGTTATCAAAGTACGATTGCAATCTCTAAGGAGTGACTATGAGAATGTGAAAATGAAAGATTCTGAATCAATTGAGGAATTTTGTAATAGAATTCAATTGATTGTTAATCAATTGAAAAGATATGGAGAGACATTAGAATATGTTCGAGTGATAGAGAAAATTCTTTGTTCACTAACTGCAAAATTTGATTATATGGTGGCTGCTATTTAAGAATTGAAAGATCTAGACACTATGTCTGTAGATCAACTCTTGGGTTCGCTACAAGCCCATGAGGAAAGATTGAAGAAAAAAGAAGAACCAATCACTCAATTTTTACAAGCAAAGTTAAGATTATTTGATAAAGAAGAGAAAAAGCTTCATTTTAAAAATGTAGAAGTTAAAGGTCCCAGTTGTAGCAGTCGTGGTTGGTCGCATGAAAGGGGTAGAGGTCATGGTTGGACGCGAAAAAACTCAACAAGAGGCAGAGGAGGCAGAAACTCTCAACAATGGAATTCTAGAGGATATGGCAGAGGAGGTAGATTTGGTGGACGTGATAAATCTAGAGTTCAATGCTATAATTGTCAAGAATTTGGACACTATGCAGCAAAATGCAATTTCAATTCAAAATAAGATGAATAAGCAAACTTTGTTAAAATTGAATTTGATGAAGATTCAACATTGTTATTGTCTTGTAATGGAGATACAGAGATAAGCAACAAGTCATGGTATCTCGATTCAGGAGTAAGCAATCATATGATTGGTAATAAACCTCTTTTTACAATCTTGATGAAATTCCAAAAGGAAATATTACCTTTAGTGATAAATCAAAAGTTCCAGTCATAGGTAGTGGAGACATTTTTATCAAGTGGAAGAGTGGTGATCATGAATTCATTTTTGATGTTTATTATGTTCCTGCTTTGAAAACTAACATCTTAAGGATTGGAAAACTTGTTGAGAAATATTATCATATGGATATGAATAGGAATGGGTTACTTATTTGAAATGGAAACCGAAGAATGATTGCTAGGTTGCCAATGACATCAAACAAGATGTTCAAACTGAAGATCCACAATGATAGACCAAAGTTCTTGAAGGCTTCTTTGTCAAATTCATCATGGTTATGGCATCTCAGAATGGGACACTTAAAATTTTGGTGGTTTGAAGTAGATGTCTAAGAAAAAGATTGGTGAATGGATTACCTTTCATAAATCATCCAAATCAAATTTGTGAAGGTTGTATGTATGGAAAGCAATTTAGAAAAATTTTTCTAAAAGAATCTTTTTCTAGCACATCTTAACCACTTGAATTGTGTATGCTGATATTTTTGGTCCCATTAATCCAAGTTCATATGGTGGAAGTAGGTATTTTGTTGTTTATCGATGATTATACTCGCAAAACTTGGGTTTATTTTCTAAAGGAAAAATATGAAGTATTTGAACTCTGTAAGAAGTTTAAGGCTCAAGTTGAAAATGAAGTTGGCTTGAAGATTTGCTCATTCAGAACAGATTGAGGACGAGAGTTCACGTCAGAAAAATTTAATCAATTTTGTGAAAGTATGCCAAAGGAATTCTGGTTTGAAGCTGTTACGTATGCTGTTTATCTTAGTAATACAAGTCCTGCAAAGAAGTTGATGGAGATAACTCCGCAAGAAGCTTGGAGTGGTAAGAAACCAAATATTTATTATCTTATGACATTTGGTTGTCTTAGTTATGTGCATGTTGCTGATGAATTGAGAATGAAGTTGGATGACAAGAGCAAGAAGATGGTGTTCATTGGTTATTTGCAAAACTCTAAGGGGTATAAATTTTATAATCCTCGAAATGGAAGAGTTATCATAAACAGAGATGTTGAAATCGACGAAGAATGAAGCTAAAACTGGAATATTTCAGAAATTGAAAACCATGATTTTCTTCTTTTCCTTGAAAATGAAATGATTGCAAAAGAAGATCAATCAAACCGACAAAATCATCCAGATCAATCGAATGCAGAAGATTTTCCTTAAGCAATCTAATATTGAAGACAGCCTCGCATTAAGAGTTTGAATGAAATTTATGCAAAAACTAAAGAAGTTAAGAATGCCATTTGCTGATACAAAACCTATCAAATTCGAAGATGCTGTAAAAGATAGAAAATGGAGAATTGCAATGGATGAGGAGATAAATGCCATCCAAAGAAATGACACTTGGGAGTTAACATCACTTCCCAAGGGAAAACAAGTTGTAGGTGTAAAGTGGATTTACAAAATGAAGAAAAATTATGAAGGAGATGTGGGAAGTACAAAGCTCGCTTAGTTGCAAAAGGGTATTCTCAAATGGCTGGAATTGATTTTGAAGAAGTGTTTGCACTAGTGGCTCGTATAGAAACAATCCCTTTAATTATCTCCTTAACGGCACAAAAGGATGGAAAATTCACCAGATGGATGTGAAATCAGCTTTCTTGAATGAAACTCTTGAAGAAGAGGCTTATAAGAATCAACCTTTGGGCTACATTGTAAAAGGTCAAGAAGACAAAGTGCTAAAATTAAAGAAAACATTGTATGGCCTCAAAAAAGCTCTTAGGGCATGGTACTCTTGTATTGATGAGTATTTTTAGAAAAATGGCTTCACAAGATGTCCTTATGAGCATGCTTTGTATGTAAAAAAGAGCACAAGTACAAAAATGATGTATGTGTGCTTATATGTTGATGATCTAATATTTAAAGGAATGGATGAACAATTGATTGAAGAGTTCAAGAAGTTGATGGCAAAGAATTTTGAGACGTCTGATTTAGGGTTGATGTCATACTATTTGGGAATTGAAGTACAACAAAGTGAAGAAGGTATATTTATTTCTCAAAGATCATATGCAGAAGTTATATTGAAGGATTTTGAAATGGACAAATGTAATTTAGTCTCTACTCTTGTGGAATGTGGAATCAAACTTTCGAAGCATGACAATGAAGATAAAGTGGATCCAACTATGTTTAAAAGATTGGTTGGAAGGCTGTGTTTTCTAACATGTACAAGACCAGATATTTTGTATGGTGTTGAACTTGTTAGTCGTTACATGGAGACTCTAACTTTGACTCATATGAATGCTGCAAAGAGATTACTTCGATACATCAAAGGTACTAATTCTTATGGTTTGTTCTATTTTTCCCAAACCAGTATCAAATTGTATGGATTCAGTGATAGTGATTGAGGAGAGATATTGATGATCGAAAAAACACAATAGGTTTTGTTTTCTTTATGAGAAGTGCTGTTTTTGCTTCAAGTTCAAAAAAAAAAAAAACAAGCGATTGTCACATTATCTTCATGTGAAGCTGAGTATGTTGCAGCAACATCTTGTATATGTCATGCTATTTGGTTAAGAAGATTGTTGAAGAGTCTCAAATTTGTTCAAGAGAAAGCTACTGAAATATATGTTGACAACAAATCAGCAATTACATTGGTAAAGAATCCAATCTTTCATGAAATAAGCAAGCATATCAACAAAAAGTATCATTTTATTCGAGAGTGTATCAGTAAGAAAGAAGTTTAAATCAAGCATGTGTCATCAAAAGATCAAGTTGCTGATATTTTCACAAAGTGTGACACCCCAAAACCCTATCCTACCTCGTTCCGACGTCATTACATGCATTACGTGCATTTTCATTAAAATGCATCATTATTTGATTTGATAATAAAGTTAAATATGGATTATATAATTTGAATATGATAATGCATAAAATGAAAATGAATAATAAGCTATGTTTTAGGCTCGTTTGACGTTGAAAGACACAAATGGAGCAAATTAGTGTTTTTGGCTTATACGACCGAAAAATGTCGGTGTTGATGTCTGTTTTTGATTTTTATCAAAAAGATGGTGATAAAATATTTTTTTGGGATCGCACGTGCCGAGCTAGTCGGTCTTATAAATAATTTTAGAGTCGCCACCCGCTTTCGGGACACCAATTTTAATTTTATAAAATGACTCAATTTTAAGGCACTGGTCAAAAATTCAGAAATCTGGGTAAGGAGGTAAGGTACGACTGTTTAAGTTTTACTTAAAACGCCGCCCGGCAAAACCGGCCTCTTGGTTTGTTTAATTTCCAAAATTTAAGTTTGTTGTATTTATTTAAAAAGCCGTTGCGCGATTTATTCTAGCGATGTTCCTAATTGGCGTTTTCGGTCAATTGTAAAAACAGTTACAAATAAAATAATTCGTAGGAATGAAAAATGCGGAAAATAAAATCCTAAAACTAATTACAAAACCGAATCCCTATTAAATTACATTCTACCCGAATAAATTCCCAAATTAAATCCCGAATACCCGAGGAGCATTTAAAATTAATATTTACAGCAAATACACAAAATTACATAAAGTCCTTCGAGTATGAAAAATTGCGAACATGTACCAATTGTCAAACCATCCATTCGAAAAGCAAAGTTGACAAATTGAATAAATAAAATAGGTGATCAGTTAAACCGGCAAAAATATCTTCTAAGTGCCAATCATGCGAAATTACTGGGAGAGTTACGAAATCGCTCCATAACGGAAAAATCATTCAGATTACCAAGCGCATGTTAAACACGACATTTTCAAAGTAATTCCCATGGAAATATGATTTAACACTTTAACTTTTATAAGCACAAAATGCAAGAAAAACGCATAATGGAATTGGCTATTACTGCCGTACGACGGGAAAGAACAAAGCTAATTCATGTTTTTTGATTTTTAAAGCAAGAAAACCGGTCCATGTGTTTTGGCAGCAATTTTGCTAAGAAACATTGAGCACGTTTTCAAAAATTCACTCCCTTTTACTCTTTACTGCACTTAACAGAAGCTTAATCCAAATCAAAAGCATGGTTACCAAGTTTGACATGCAAGTTAAACATGACAATAAGAAATTGACTTGAAATAAACAAAAATGACCAGCAGGAACAATGACAAAAACAAGATATACACCCCCCTTAGCAGCCCCTCAATCTGGCCTTTCAATTAATGACACTTACCTTCAAGATATATACTGTCATATAAAATGATGACTTCATACATTTGAATAAGACGTGAGACGACAATATTCAGGGATCATTTTAATCTCAACTCTACCCTCATGTCATTGTAGCTGCTAGGCAATTGCTCATCACAATGTAGACAAGAGCAATTTCGTTAACAGGAAGGTTCAACTCAACTCATTTAACAAAACATGATCACATGATTTAACTACGAAACCAAACAAGTACACATACATGAGGGACTAGATTCAACCTGGAATTGAACCGAATCAAGCAAACAAACAGACCCATGAACAGAATTAAAATAAACATAATCAAACAGAATGAACATGACATCCGAAACAGAACGCAGAGCCGTGAATAATAGTCAATAAGCAGAAGATAAATAAAATATAATCATCTCATCAACGTTAAACAATTTGAAGCAGGAAGAAGGTAAACCGAAAAAAAAAACGTAATTGAAGCTAATGAAGAGTACCTCGAATTCGACTCCACTGAACGATTTTTG
This sequence comes from Croton setiger, assembly GCA_948099555.1. Lineage (NCBI taxonomy): Eukaryota > Viridiplantae > Streptophyta > Magnoliopsida > Malpighiales > Euphorbiaceae > Croton > Croton setiger. Next base: position 3,179 of record CANUEY010020773.1, on the reverse strand, counting down.
TTCTTTACAACCTTGATTTCGTTGTCCACACAGTTTCAGAAAAAAAATTACAGAAACTAAAAATCCTTCTATTCCTAATTTCAAACCCTAATTTTTAAGGAACCCAGAAATCCCCAATTGGCAGAAATAACCAAAAAACCCCAGAATCCCCTTACAGCAATTCGAAGAAAAGCAAAAACTCTAATTTCTTACAGTTTCATCTTCCTCTCTCGACCCTCGATTTCTGTTTTTCTCGACCCCCCAGTGGAACTTTCGAAAAGGCCCTCCATTCCTCTAGAACCCTAGCTTTTCCTTTTGTAGCTCGAGTCGTCCCCTCCTTCTCCTTTTCCTTCGGTCGCTTTGGCTTATCCTCTCCTTTGTTCTCGGTCTTCGACTTCAACTCCAACTCCTTCGTTTTTTCAGTTCATGTCTTCATCTGCTGCCTTCGCGTTTCTTTAGTCCGCTTCTCTCGTTCTTCGTTCTTCTGTTTACTCTTTTTGTTTTAACAGCTAACAAAACCGCGTCGTTCGACTTTGGCTTAATGAAATCGGCTGGACCCAGAAATTGAACCGAACCAATTTTGGTTCGACTCACCTTTACTTCATTTTCTTCCCTTCTCTTTCTTTAATTCCTTTTTCTACCCCTGTTCTTTCTTCCTTCCTTCAATTTTACCCTTCCTTCCTTTAAATCTCCCTAACTACTTCTAATTTCTTTCAATTACACCTTTTTTCATTTATTTTCTTCCAAGCTTTACATGTTCTTCCATTTTCTTCCAAATTTCTCCTTTTTCTTTTATTTTCTTTCATACGTTTTTCCTTTTTTCCTTCTAATTCTTTTCTCTTTTTTATTTTTTCATCTTTTCTTCTTTTAATCTTTTTTCCTCTCTTTTTTCCGTTTCTCAATTTTTACAAAATAAGGAAAAATTAAAAATAAAATAAATGTATTTTCTTTTTCCTTAAACATTTATCTTCTAGATTTTGGGGGTCAAAAATCGAGCGTCAACAGTCGGAAACGCGTAAAATATGAACCAAATGATTTTGATATTTTGTTATATGCTTATTAACATGATTTTTAGAGTTTTTGAACCTTAATTTTACGACGACGACGTACAGTTTCAGTTCCGCGAAAATTTTCGAGGTTTCGGAGTCGGATTAGGGCACCGACCGAACCGCGAATAATTTTTAGATTCCGATTTTTATGAAACTTTAGACACGTGTTATACGTATTATTTTGACACCAAAAACAATTTTTAAGTTGGTGCTGGCATGTTCATCGGGCTAAAATTGGTGAAAGAAAGAAAGAGAATAGGTTAAGTATGTTTACTTAAGAGTTAAGTTTAAGGAAAAGGGAAAATTGGATATTTTGTGCTAAGAGGTGGAAGCAGCTGTTGGATCCTTTGCTGGAGACTTACTGCATAAGCTAGAGAGGTTAGAAGGTCATCTGGATCAGTGGGAAGGAGAGAGAAATGAAGGGAAATAGGAAAGAAAGAGAAAGATAGAAAAAGAAAGAAAAGAAAGAGAAAAGATGAAAGGAAGAGAAAAACTTTGATTCTATACCTTCAGTTTGTCCCTAAGGCTTGTAGCAAGAGGTTAGAGGTGATAGAAAGTGAAGGAAATGGCTGGAAGTGAGAGATAAAGAAAAATCAGAAGAGAGAGAAAATTATATAGGTTTTAGGCAGTCTGAGGTACCCACTTTGTGAGCTTGTAACTTCCAACTGAGAGTGCATGGAGGAATTTGGCTTCGATGGTTCGATAGAGGGTGTGTAGGAAGAGTTTGGTGGTCTTAGTTCGCCGAAAAGCCGCCGGAGGTGGCCGAACGAGCTGTTGAATGTTGGGAGAAAAACAAGCAAAATCTGGAATTTGAGAAAAATAGTGTTGAGGTGCCAACTTTGAGTGATTATATCTAAGGATTTAGAGAGTTTTTGGGAATTCCGGCCTGATGTTTAGATAGATGGGTGTAGAGGAAGAGAACGGTGGTCGTAGCTTACTAGAAAGCCACCGGAGGAGTACGTACGGTCATCGGGAAGTTGGCTGCAGAGTCAGGTTTTTGAGCAGAAAACAGAAGGGAGAAAGGTTGAAGAAGATCAAAACGCACGATAACCCTGCGTTTTGATCCCCTGGAGCGCGCCCTAAACGACAGCCACTAGCTGCGTTTTGATCAAAACCTCAGCGGCCAAAACAACACAATATCTTGTGTTTTGAGCCAATTTACGCGCCCAGCACCTGTTTTTGGTAAAAATTGCATTCTGGCCCCTGAACTTGTTTTCCGCATGCATTTTAGCCTTTCTGGCCAGTTTTGCAATTATTTTTAATTGCAATTTGGTCCTTTAACTTTTATTTATATATATTTTTGACCTAGAGACTTTTATAAATTATATTTTGACCCTATCAACCTAATTTCGACGTCCTAAATCCATTTTTGACGTCAAAAATTAATTTTGAAATCGTTTTGAGCCCGAAAATTAAAGATTAAATATTTTGTTAGAGATTTTAATTATGATTTTGGTTTTAATTTATTATTTGGTTTAATTAATTATTGTATTGGTTTTAATAATTATAATTATTATATGATAAATAGAGTTTAACAATTATTTTTAATATGTTATAAAATGGCTTTAAGTGGGAAAATTTTACGGATTGAGTTAAAATTCATAGAAAATTTAATGTATTAAATTTAAAACTCAATTATTTCAAGGAATTATATATTTAATCATGCATCCTAGCATATATGGATTTCTGATTTGATTTATTGAACATCATTGCTATGATATGCATCATAGGAGCATCGAGTTCTCGAACGGCACGGGGTAAATAACCCGAGGCCCACCCAAATTCACAACAGTGACGTAAGTGCTAAACCCACTTACTTATATGTTTGGTTTTGACTTTGTGAGTTTGCCAAGTATGCTATATTGAATTGTTTGGACCGGTACTGAAGCCTAATCATCTGTGATATATGAAACTGCTGTTATATTGTAGCGTCCTCTCTTATATCTTACGTTATAAAACATGTCATATATTTTTTTTTTGTATAACATATATCACCATTTTATTTGTCATGTTAAATTATACCATCACATAATAACTTAACATATAACATACATTTCTCAGATATCAAACATAACCAAATATTAAACCTATAAGATTACTATTATTTATTTACATATCATTTGATCATATTATCCCAAACTTAATAAACAT
>CANUEY010020696.1:0-15343 GCA_948099555.1 Croton setiger | reverse complement strand
TATATATATATATATATATATATATATATAGTGGCTCTTTTTTTCTTTTCATTATGACCTTTAGATTTGGGGAATTTATATATTTATTTTTTAATTAAAAGAAATATTTAAAATAATATTAAAGCTCACATTACGAGCTATGACCTTCCTTTTATATTTAGGATGTATTAAAATAGATTTAACTGTTTAAATATTTATTTATAAAAATTTAAAATTTATAAAATTTATTTTTTATAAAAGATTATATAAACAGTTAAAAGTAATTTTTTTTTTTAAATTATTTTATCAAATATTATAAACAGTTAAAAAAATTCCCCTTACACTTCCAAATCAAAAAATATATCTTTTGAATCAAAACCAATTAATGTTCTATTAAAAAGTTGATCTTAGTTTTAAATAATAATAATAATAATAATAATAATAATAATAATAATAATAATAATAATAATAATAATAATAATAATAATATTATTATTATTATTATTATTATTATTATTATTAATTAATTAATTAATTAATTAATTAATTAATAATTTATATTTGTCTGTATATAAGGTTTGGCAGGTAAATGTATGGAGTGGAGCATTGCATGCTTAGCTAACCAAAAGAGACATCATAAGGCTGCATATGGTAAAGAAGGAAAAAGAAATTTGTACTGTACTTTTCTCAGTTTCTTTTTTTTTTTCTTTTTCTGGTTTTTGTACTTTTTTTGAATATTTAATATTTTTACAAATCATATTATACGTATTATTCAATAATTATGATTTTATTATTAATTATATAGTGGTAAAATTGAATTTTTAAGTACTAATAAATTATTTGTCCACATGTAAATAGAATTTAAAAAAATACCATATAATAATTTTTTTTTAGTTATTTTTTATAATAATAGGTTTTATTAGGAGGGTTTAGATACTGGAGTCAAATAATTATGACAACAACAATAATTTTGTGATTATTATTTTACCAAATTCAAAATAAATTAAAATTCAAATAAATCATTTAAATCCACACACTGTATACCATAGCTCCACCTTTCTTCATAAATTGCCATAAATAACTATATTATTATTATTATTATTATTATTATTATTATTATTATTATTATTATTATTATTATTATTATTATTATTATTATTTTATTATTATTATTATTATTATTATTATTATTATTATTATTATTATTATTATTATTATTATTATTATTATTATTATTATTATTATTATCCAATATTCAGCTCTATCATGTGATTCCCACAATCAGATTGCACTTGGCAAACATACAGACCTCGAGGAATGCACACACACAAAATTACAAGATTTACAAATCAATCCCTCAAATCACATTATTTAGTAATTTATTACATTCTAATTTTTGTCCTAATGCACACTTTATAATAAAGATTAGTCAACCTAATTCAAGTTTAACCATAGTTAATACTACAAATTACAATCAAACTTAGAACTATCAATTTATCCATTTTTTTTTCAAAATTTTATTGCTCTTATAAGATGTTAATAAAAGTCATCAGACCGATTCGGAAGTAGGGACCGAACGCAGATCAATTTTGTCTACAGAGATAAGACTATGCGTGAGATAATCGTAAATTTAGTGTCTAAACTTTTAAAAATATTTTAATTTAATGTCTCACATTTATTTTTGGTGTTCGTATTTAAATAAGTGTTTCAAATATATAAAGATGGTCCGGCATTGTGACTCTTGTCTTCATTCTCTCTTCAGAAGTGTTTAGGAATTTCATTTAAACTTAAAGGTTAATTTCGTCAATTAAAAGATCATTTGCTGAGTCAGTGTACAGTACCACGTGGAGGCCATGTCACAGACATGTATCGTTAGTTAATTGGTAGTTAGTATGCTCACCGGACAACCTGAGATTCCGGCAAGCCACATGGGCAAAAATGATTTGTTAATGATACTAACTAATAATCCCCACTAACTTTAACTAACTACTCTATACCCATTCTATAAATTCAGATCCAAGTTATACCCAAACTAACAGCCAAAAATAAATTTTCTCCCAAACCAAACAGACCCACTTCTTTTCTTTTCTTTTCTTTTCTTTTTCCTAAACAAACCCAATGCTTTCTTTTTATTCTATTTCCCTTTCTCACTCCATCAATTCCATTCTAAAGTGCTGACCCAAATGTTCCCTTCCAATTTCCTTTTCTCTTTGCTCCTTCTCACTTTCTTTCCCTTCCTCATTTCGGGTCTATCCAACCCGGACCCGGCAACTATCCAGCCATTCCATCCAAATTCTTCACCTCCTTCAACAATTCCAGCTTTCCCTGAACAATCTAATGTTGCTGGTTGTCCACTAGATCTTCCTGATGAACTTTTTCATGGAATAAAGACTGCTTGTGGCAGTGGCAGCATAGGACAGTTGCATAAGAGCCGGTGTTGTCCGGTTCTTGCAGCTTGGTCCTATGCTGCTTACTCTGCTACCGCTCTTAGCGGGCTTAGCAAAGTAGTAACTCCGGCAGTGGCAGGTTCATCGTCGTCGTATGACCTGCCATTGCTGCCGGATGATTCGGAAACTTGTGTTGATGATTTGGGTAAAGCTTTGAAGCAGAAAGGGATTGAGTTGGTTCAACCAAATGCAACTTGTGATGTGGTTTATTGTTATTGTGGGATTAGATTGCACCCATTGAGTTGTTCTGAGGCATTCTCACTGAACCAAAGGGGAAAACTTGTTGGGGATAAAAGGGTTAGGAGATTAGAAAGAGATTGCTTGAGTAGCAGCTCCAATGTAAATCAATTTCCAGGTCTTGGCGGATGCTCTAAGTGCTTAAAGAGCCTAAATTTGGTAAATTTTCCTTCTTCTCTTTCAGCTATTTTACCGTTCACCTTGTCTACAACTAGATTCTTTAATTAATACAATGTTCATCTTTACCTTTTAGATTTATTTCTCAAAAGGTTATGCAGAGTTTCAATTTTGTTGCAATTTTGTTCTTGAGTTGGTTAATTGTGAACAGATTAGTAGTCTTTTTCAGATGAAAATTTGACAGAAGTTCTACTGAGCTTAAACTTCATTTATTAGTCTGTTTACTGTAGTTTTTACTGTCATTAAGTGGAATAAACTAAAGTGGTCCTGAAAACCCATTTGATCTAAAATAGTATCATTGATTCCATAGCTGTAAAGTGGTTTTGCAAGAATTGATATGTTTGTTTCTTTCTTTTTCTGATTTTCCTTATCTCTTCTGTATCTTTCTTTGTTTTTAGTTACTGTTTGGAAGCATAGAAAACTCCTTATTGGACTTTTCTTTTTGCTTAAAATAGAAATTTCTTTTGTTTTTTCCTTCTTTTCCCTCTGTAGTGTAGGTACATAAGTAAGAAATAACAATAATGCTACTTACAAGGAACATTCCTAACTAATTGAAATTCACATTTACTCAAATTTTCACTGAATTATTACCCTTTTTATAATCACATTTGTTCTTAAACAATTGGGTTTGATTTGCTTATAGGGCAACCTTAAATTGGGTTAGAGTGTTAGAAAGAAAAATGATGTAGAACATTATACTTGTTCTATAGATATGACCTTAAAATGATTATGATGGGATTAAAAACAAACTTCATATGGCATCCCCATTTGATCCAAGTCACCATATCTTTTATGAAATCGATTCGAGGCATACGAGTCCTCGAGCTAAATTAGATGCTCATACTGAGAAAAAGTACCAGTTTTGTTTGAGTTTAGTTTTGAACATCATGTGAACTTTGATCGGTTTTGGATTGTTTAATGTTGCTGATGTTTGAAGGCTTGAGACATTCTAGTTGACAACAAATTTGGATTAGATGTTTCAACAAGTAGTTATTAGTTTAATATTTGATTTACCAAACTTGTGTTCTGTTGTGTGTTAGTATGATCATTAACTTTCTGTTATGTAAGTAAACAACAATAACCTTATTTTTTTAATGCAGCTTAACAACAATAACAAGGCTTTGAACTCAAGCAAATCAGAAGACAGGAGAACCACTAAAATGCATAACAAAGATTGCCAATTGATGGGTCTAACATGGCTGCTAGCGAAGAATCGAACGGCTTATATTCATACAGTTTCTGCAGTTTTACGAGCTATGATGATGAACTTCGATGGGTCAAACCCGCATTCGTGCGCTCTAAGTAGTGATGGAATGCCTCTTGCTGTTGATTCTACTGAAATTTCCAACAATTCTGGAATGCTCCAAGCAGCCATTTATGTAGGTTTTGTAAGTTGTTTGCTACATTTGCTGTTTATTGTACTGCCATTTGCTAAACTTTAGATGATAGTTTCATTCTAGTGAGATGCTGTTGGCTGTATGATTTTCCTTTTTCTGGGTTCTTTGCTATTGTGTTCTGTATTTATATTTATTTATTTTTGAGTAGCATTAGAATTTGATTTAGTTTGTTAATCATCAATTAATTACCAAAACCTTAGTTTAATATTAATTATACTTAAGGTTGTTGGTTTGGTAAGGAAAGGAAGAGGAGTGGAGTGGGTGTCCCACTAGCATGTGGCATAAGAAGAGGATGCTTTGTCTTGTTAAAGACATGTATTGCAGTGATTGAAGACAGTTTTATGGAATGTCAACATCAATCTCAAAGCCCATAGCCATTGCTAATATTTATCTTCTGGCTTGCACTTCTGCAATTTAATTCAACTTTGTTAGAATATCTCTTCTACAGTGAAACTTAAGAGAAAAGTGGGCCTTAAGAAGGGCAAAGGTGAGGCGCGCAATATCCTTTAGCCTTTAAACCAAAATAATGACTCTTTTAATAAATTTAAACTAAATTAGCTATCTTTAATAAATTTGGACAAAATTAGCTATTTTTTTTTTAAAAAAAAATTGTCCCTAAAAGGGTTTTTTATATTTTAAACGAATAATTTTTTTTTAAATAAATTGGGACTAAAAAGAGCCTTTCTATAAGAAAAATGTTCTAAAAGAACTTATAATAGAAATAACTGGTAAAAACTAATTCATTCTCATTTAAAAGTGAGTGTAATACACTCTTCGTATTAAAATTAAATAAATAAATTAAAAATTCAAAAATTAATTTAAAAACCACATTTTAAAATATGAAAAAATTAATTTTCCATTTTATTTATATATATTTTTTGAAATTTATTTTTCTCAAATATTTATTTATATTATAATATTTATAAAATTCACATTTTTCATTATAAAAAAATATTAAATACCAAAAAAATTATAATTTATATTAAAAATATATTCAATTATATTAATTCAATAATGCTCAAATTAAAAATTCAAAAATTAACAAAACAAATTGTGGAAAATCAATATAAAATATGTAGAAAAAAAAATTCAATAAAATTAATAAAGAAATTTTGTAAAAAACTGTTCAACAATTATCCAATTTATGTTAAATACATATTTCATTTTAAATGAACAACAATTATTTATTACATGTTCAATATCAGCTAATATAAAAAATAATATATGTTTTACTACCTATCTCTAACATTCAACTCTTTTTTCAAAGAATTTTCGGAGTCATAATCCAAAATTTTTGACTTACTTCAAAATAGCATCTACAGTATTAAGAAAAAAAAAAACCATTATACAAAAATCATTCAACACTTATTCAATATATGTTCAATACAATAAAAAAAAAAACAGTCATAACCTGTTCATATTTTGTTCACAAACTGTTCGAAAATTGTTCGGAACATATTCATATATATACTAAATTTCTAACATGTACATTTCAAATTTTAATAAATTAATCTAAATAAAAAAATAAGTCTAGTATCTAAATTTCATAACAAAATTTTGAATAGATCAGGCTGATGTATTCAGAATTCCATTAAAATTTTACAATGGAATCTCAATGTTAGTAATCAGTCTTCTTCTCTGTTGATTCGAAACCGCGCCGTCTTCTTCTATGATACTTGTCACCACCACCAGCGTCGAATGGATGATCTGAAACCACCAAACGACTCCCCAAACGACGACAATTACGTTAGTGTCTAGATTATTGTTGTTAATTGATTGGTGAAGAGAATGAAAGCGGGTCAAAAATCGGATAAAAAATAATCCGAATTTTTCGAAATCTAATTCTAAGCGTTCCGGATATTTAGTTGACGGATTTAAGACCGGTTTCGGTCTTAGTCCATGGAAAGCAACAAAGATTCATGGGGAAGAAGAAAAAATGTAAGAAGATCATCGGAAGTTACTTTTCCGTTGAGCTTTTATATTTTATCTGGCTTCAACTTTCCGTCAACCTTTGATTCGAATATGCAACGACTTTTTCTTTTTTTTACATTTTAAAATTATTTATGATCTAAGAAAGCTTTTAAGTTAAAAATTTGACCTTTTGGCTAATTGTTTTGAATGTATTGGGTAATTTTGTTTAAAGGTAAAAAAGCATATCCATTGGCATAATCCCCACAAAATAGTGTATACAACAAGATGACATGAGCTCCAAAACACATCACCAAACAAAGCCCATATCAAAGTCAAAAGCCCATAGCCCATCTTACCGATTCCGACAACTCAACCGTGAATCACCAGTTAACCGGTCCAGCGCAGAACCGCCAATCACTGGTCTGATCTTGATTCCATACTCTACTGAACCTTGAGCTGCCGATCCGTAGCTCAAACCGGACTATGGCCACATATATTCACACCTATATAGATTTTGTTAGAGTAATTAGTTCTTATGTTAAAATAATAGTTCCTCCCTTCAATTTACTTTGAGAAACGGAAAAAAAAAAGTAAGTAGAATAGATTTTTACCACATATGTTTCTTACCTCTTATCTTGGAGACATTAAAGAAAAAATGTCTGTGATTCAAGTCCACACATTAAGTTTGAATTGTGGTTTTACACTTAAACTTAAGTTCTAATTTCCATAACAAAAGAAATGTTTGTGTAAATCCAATACCTAATTTTTGTCAATTAAGGAGTATTTTATTTTCCATCAATTCTCTGGTTAATTACATAATTAGTATTAAACTATGAGTTATAGTTTATTATTGAAGGATTTGTACTATTTTCCTTAATAAGTCGAAAATTTGTTGCAAAAATTGTTTTATAATCTTTTAATATGGGAGCTATTAGATACTGAATTTGGGACTAAGGAGTGGAAAAAAACTATAAAATACGTATATTTGGGACTTAGGAGTGGAAAAAACTATAAAATACGTATACTAGTAACTCATAATTTTGTGAGTTTAATTAGGTCATTGGCTAGAGAATTAGGGTGATTTCTAAGGGGAGGGGAGTATTATAATTTTGAATATGAACAGAAAATGATGTTATCGCATACTTTTTATGCGATGTTAATAGAAAATCTGAATAATCTAACCCTAAATCCAAAAGAATAAACTCTTAAGAGAATTCGTTATTAATGTCACAAGTTCGCATACGCAAACTTTGAAAATAATAATAATAATTTATTCACATAACCAGTCTATGAACTATTGAAATTCGCAAATACAGTATGACAACATCCTATTTATACCGTAATTAAGATTAACATTTAAAATTTTAATTTTTTTTTATGAACGAGATAATTAACACAAAATTATAACTTTTAACACAAAACTATAATTTTTAATAAAAGCAACTATAAAAAGTAAAACTTAAAACAAGTTGCTCCATGCAGAGATTTTAAAATCCCAAGAGAAAGCAGCTACAACTGACTCAACTTGTAATAATAAAACAAAAAGAAAATAACATATGAAACATAAACATAAGACGACTACGACGACGACAAAAACATAAAATATCAAACATAAACATAAGACGGCGACGACGACGACTACGACGACGAAGACAAAAACATAAACATATGAAACATTATATGTTTTTTTGGTATATATTGGCTTAATTTTTATTTTTACGCCTTTTGTTTGCTGGTTCTTTCTGTGCATTGAAATACACAGTAGCCACTGGAAGTCCTAACTCCAATTGAGAAGCAAACAAACGAGTGTTGAAATTAGCTCGAGATTCTGGCTGACCCACCTCCTCCATCGGCATATTTTGCCGGAAAAGTACTAGTATGTAGCGGTGGATACCCACTGGCGGACGTGGGCTCACATATGACAGGATTTCCTTCCCTGCAAACAGTGACCAATGCAAAAATTTCAGAGATATGGGTGTAGCCAAAGGGTTAAAAATGGCTGATTATTCGAGAGGGTAATTTAAGAGATTAGGAATTAATTAAAAATAAATTATTAAGATTAAATTAATATTTCTTATTAATTTATCCAATATATAACTACATTTCAAATCGATCAAATCGCGACGAAGTTCAAATTATTTTTTTGTTTTATTACTGTTATTGCAGATTGTGATTTGCAGGAACATGGACGTGGCATTAAAGCCCATAATAGCCAAAATTAAAAGAGATGAGACGGACGAATGGCAAAACGTGTCACTTTTAAGGTTGCATCTTCTGCCAAATGTATATACAAATTTTTTAGGAAAACATGTATATAAAAATTATATTTAAAAAAAAGATAGAATTTATGATTAATTAATTACCTTTAATAGTACAAATAAATAAAATTTATTAATTATTTAGTTAATTAAAGATGTAAAAATATTTTTTAAATTTATCGGCAGATTAATGGATGAAACATTTCTTAAAATCTAAAAATTTATTAAAACAAAAATATAATAAATTTTGTAAAATTATAATAATTTCAGATTTTTTTTTAGAATATAATAATTTAGATTCGATATAAAAAATTTGAGAGTAAATTTTATTTTTTACCATATATAAAAAACAGAACAGTAAAAATTTGTAGTATATAATAGGGAAATATTATGATGTTACCTTTAGTAGCATCTGTGCCTCCAGGAATGTCTGCAACAAGCCTGAAATAAAATACAGTATATTATTAAAAATGGAGATTTGTGAAACAGACAAACAATGTATATTAACTTACCAGTGAATCCACTCTCGCATGGTGGGTTCACTGGGGCTTGGTGCATCGGGGTCTGTCATAACCTGCATTAATCCCAAAGGTTATACACCGTAATTACATAATAATAATAATAATAATAATAATAATAATAATAATAATAATAATTTATTTGATATACAAATGAATTAATAATTTAACTATATCATAATCACAATTTATTTTGATTTTGTTCATTTGTTATAAGGTTTTCATTGATTATAAAGATAGATTTTTTTAAAAAAAAAAACTAATATTTATAAGTATTTTTCTGACTTTTCGTGAAATTCTAAAAATAGAAAAATATTTTGGATTTGAGTACAATAATAATAATAATAATAATAATAATAATAATAATAATAATAATAATAATAATAATAATAATAATAATAATAATAATAATAATAATAATAATAATAATAATAAATAAATAAATAAATAAATAAACAAATAAATAATACCATTTATTTTGATTTTGTTCATTTACTATAAGGTTTTCATTAATTATAAAGATAGAATCAAAACAACTCTAATATTTATAGGTATTTTTCTGTATTTTCGTGAAATTCTAAAAATAGAAAAATATTTTGGATTTGAGTATAATAATAATAATAATAATAATAATAATAATAATAATAATAATAATAATAATAATTCCACACATGCAAGTGGTTAATTAATTAATTGAAACCAATTGAAATGCAGTTAAGTTGATCATTCTACATTCTTTAAAAATCATGAAAAAAAAAAGTTTCAAGTTCAATTCCACCAACCACAAATCACACACTTGTCAATTAATAAAAAAAGATTATTTTACTATATAACTCGTAATATTATCCGATCATTCAATGTATTAAAGAATAATTAATTAAAGATATAGATAATTAATAAAATATAACTTACCAAAGTGTAGAGGTTATTAGGATGGCCAGAAATAGTAACCTTAGGAGGATTCATAGCCATAGAAGGCTTAACATCACAGCCATTAGTGACATGTTTAGACCCATAATGAACAGACATACCAACAGAAGGAACAAACATATCTATTACTTCTCCTATGACCCGACCCACTACCAGAGGTTCCACAGAACACGCCATTAAAGGACCAAAAATACAGAGAAAATATATATATATTTTTTTATTTTTTTTATTTTTATTTTTGTTAGTGAACTGTGAACATAATTTATAATAGAATTGGCAACTTGGGTTTGAGCAATTGTAACCTTTAGATCATGCATACGGCAAATTAAAGTTTCTAGACCCATGTTTGACACGTGCATTGCCACCCTTAAAAAACAAGTTGCTTCTTGTATTTTTCCATGCATGACAATTATTTTATTTCCTTTTACAGGTGGTTTCTCTCCGCTCAGCCAACAGAATATATATATATATATATAATTCTTATTAAGGAAATATCGACACTGTTTATTTGATATAGATTCTTAATATTTTATTACAGTCGTCGTATCTGTGTTAAAATTATTGAAACTGTTTATCTGATATAGATTCTCCCACATAGGTTGTCGGTAATTAAGATTAGACATTATTAAGTCATCCATTATATCAAATAAATTGTATTTTAAACCAAGGTTGATAATTACCAACTTAGTGTTTTCATTTCTAGTATCATTTCATTGTTTTATGATATTAATTTAAATCTATGATTATAAGATTATTTAAATAGTATTTATATGTTTAAATAAATGTAATCTGTTTGTAATATCAATTTACGAAAAGTTAAAATTTAAAAGTTAAAAGTTACGAGGATTAGTTTTTTATAAAATACTGTATAAATAGCTAAAAACTAGTTTAAAAGTTATTTTACAGAATAATATAAAAAATAATTTTTAACGTTTAGTCAGAATATTAAAAGTACTTAAAAACTGTTTGGAATATGATTAAATCATTTAAATTAAATTTATTTGAATAAAATTAGTATTTATTGCTTAATATAACACTAATTTAAATTAAATTTACTAATTATAGAAAATAAAATTATTTATAATTTAAATAAACATTATTATTACTTTTACTATTTAAACATTATTTTAATATTTTTCATTAGTTATTTGGACGGAAGACATAAGACTAAATTATAATTATTTTCAGTAGTGTGAGTGTGAGACTTGTTAGGACCCATTTTAATTATGCAAATTCAAATTTGCATAATTAATCAAGAACTTCTACTTTCACTTATGTACATCGGAATACCCATTTATCATACTAATAAAAAATTAATAATAAAGTAATAATAAAAGTATTTAATTACTTGTACCTTTTAATAAAGAAGAAATAAATATAATAAGTCTAAACAAAAAATTTAAAAAATAATATATAAAAAATGCTTGGTCTATGAATCATTAATCAACCTACTCTTTTGCCTTACACCAATAATATGCATAGACTCTATAAAAAAAAATTGCATATTTCGAGATTATGGCACTTGGGGTTGCAAACGAGCAAAGCCCTTCGCGAGGCTAGGTGTTTGCTCGATAAAGCTTAATTCGAGTTTGGATTGATAATAAACGAGCCGAGCTTGAGCCAAATATTCGGACTCGTTTAATAAACGAGCCGAGCAATTAGGCTAGCGAGCCGGCTCACGAACAGCTCGTTTAAAAAGGCTCGTGAGTAGCTCGTTTGATAAGTTCGCGAGCTGCTGCATTAACAAGCTTACGAGCCTATCAAAACGACATCATTTTGATACCAAACTAAAAAATATGCTTCAGTCAAACCACTCGCCTCCCCGCTTCATTTTTTGCTATTTCATTTCTCTTTTACTAAAATTGTTATTTTCATTTTCTCACTAAAACGACATTAAAAATGAATTTTCTTGATGTTTGGCTAACTCTTAATGAGTTTGAACACGAGCTCGAATAGCAATAGCAAATGAGATCGAGCTTATTTGTGAGTTAAAACTCGAACTCGAATTCAAACTTATTTGCGAGCTCAAACTCGAGCTCAAATAGCAATGTAAAACTGCCAAGTTCGCGAGCCTAAAACGAGCCAAACTCGCGAGTCTCAAAACGAACCAAGCTCGCGAGCCGAGCTCAAACTCGTGAAATTTAACATGAGCCGAGCTCGAACAGCACAATACTCGACTTGGCTCGGCTTGTTTACAGCACTAATGGCACTAAAAACATTCTAAATAATTATCAAACAACTCAATGAAACAAAGCGAATGGAAAAAATTGCAACTTTTTGGTTTTTGAAGACATTAAATTACTACTTAAGTAGTGCTAATTACAATCAAATTAATGAAATAATCATGTTTAAACACTTCTTCGAAATGTTGAAATCATTCAATAAAGTAACCACATGCACAATAAGATATATATGAATACAAAATACTCATAACCCAATAATGAAAAATTTTAAATGAAAGAAAATAAGAAGTTAAACTTAATTAAATTCATCAAGCACATTATATAAAAGTAAGAAATCAAATTATAATAAGCAATCAAAATTATTTTTATATTTTCAGAAAAAAAATTAAATTATTTTTATGGTATACTTGTAGAACTATTACCATAAAAAGAAAAAAAAAAGAATTCAAGAAGTATTTTAAGAGTATTTTTCATCTAAATTGTTTCATTTGTATTTTCCTTAGCCAAGCTTTTACTATTAATAATCATATTACTTATGTACAGATCTTTAACTCAGATGATCAGAATGATGCATTTTTCTAATTTGAAGTTATGTGTTCGAACCTTGTTAATATCCTAAATTGACTTTTATTTAATAATTTAACTAAAAACTTAATTTTGCGATAAAAAAGTTCATTACTTTCTATTAATTATAATTTTTGTAATTAAAAGATGATTTACATACTATCCTTGTTATGGAATGATTTCACAAATAATATGTGATGACCTCTATCTAGGACCATTGCCCTATGTACTATCCCTCCAAAAGTGGTCTACCTCTCAAGGGGAGGGAATTTTTGAGCAGGAAAGGAGTGATCCAAAATCTATACTACTGCTGCATATGCACTTACTATTAGACTAAATTTTAATACGTAAATCACAACTTGTAAGCAATACGGTTAATAATAATGCAATAAAAGCAAGATTTGTTAATGCACAAGCTAGAAAACATCCTACATTGCTAATGAGTTACCTCTAAAGCACAAGATATATAAAAAAAAGTGAGACAATTACCTGAAAGAATCGACAATAATAGAGTCACCATTGTTACAAAAATATACTATAGTATAAGAAATTAAATCCCTTACAAAGACTCCAACTCGCTTAATTCAGAGTGTCTGGGCGAGTAAATACAATACAATGATGTAAATTTTGAAAATATGATACTAAAATATTTTGATAATCTCATTCATAATATATACTTCCATTATTAGAAAACTCATTTAAAGAGAATGAAGGAGATATGATATATAACTCATACAATCTTTAATTATATTATATTATATTCTTTCAAAAAATAAAATCTTTAATCAAAACATATTCACACATCCTTAATACTATTTAGCTAATTTAATAAAGGCACAACAATAATTAACATACAATTAAGATCCATATGGATACCTAATTTTAAAATCAAAATGACTAAAATTTAAAGAATCAAAATCGAATCAACAATCAATAATCGAAATCGAATCAATGATTAATTTTATCAACAATCAAAATTGAATCAATAATCGAATCAATAAAATCTTAAATTTACTGATTGGACTTTAAAAATATCGAAACGTAACGGACGATATGAACGAAAAAAGTAACAGATGATATAAACAAAAGATATTAGAGATTTTAGATTTGATACCTGTGCAGCTTATCTTTAAAGATTTAGTCTAAAGCCATCCACTTGCCATTCAATCAAAGATCTCAATTATGGAATTGAGTTTCTATGTTTTGTTCTTGTAATCTCATACGCCTTTCAATCGATTAAGAACTCTTAGATCTTGACATTTTATTAATTAGCATTCAATTAAGAGTTGATTAAGTATTCTTTTTAATTTGAACTTTCTCAATTCAGCAGTCTCTTCTTTCGCCCTTATTTATTCAAACATGTTGTATTTATATGAAACCATGGTAGGGTATCCACAACCTTAATTAAAGCGAAGGTGGTGGCCGATACCCTAAAATGCAAAATGTTTAATTTGCGGGTCCCACGCATGTTCAATGGTGACAGCGACACTTGAGAATCAAACCTTAATTAGGGTTAATGTGGCGGCTAATATCGAAATGTTAGGCTTGCGGGTTTGAGACATGGTCAATAGCGATCAAAGATGTTTGCGAAGCACTTTAACATTGCAAATATTAAATACAGTCCTAACACAAATTGAATAAAGGACTTTTTTTAAGGATTATTTGAATTTTTTTAATATAGTATTATAAATTTACTTGTTTATTTATAAATAAATTTTTATTACAATAAATTTCGTCTATTTTCTTTTAGTGTAATGCTCACAAAAAATGTCATTAGTAAAAGCTGGACCCAAGTCAGCATAATTTAGGTCCTCACCAAAAATTGACTTCCATAAATAGGTCACATTTATGAAAGTAGAGTTATTTTGCTGGCCACTTTGGATGGTAGCAACATTGACCTAACAGACTCACTCTCAGGCCCATTGGCCCATCTGTATTAATCTCACCTAGCTCAGGCCACCCAACCTCTTTCGGCCCAACTCTTTTTAGGAAATGGCAAACCTTTATATATATATATATATATATATATATATATACATAGAAAAGGAAAGGGCAAACTTGAAGAATAACACATTTTATAGTTTCAAATTTACAAAATTGCACACAAGTTAAAAGCCAAAAAATATAGCATAAAATGTTTAAATATTCCTAAACTAACCATACATAAAAACATGCCTCTCGTTGTGGCCATGGCCGATTCGGTCCAGAAAAATCACGATTTTAATCCGCCGGTTAATCGTAATCGAACTGGAACCGTAGAAAAAGTAATTCGGTTCAAGTTTAAATATTTTCTAAACTATAATCCGTATATTTAGAAAAAAGTATAGTATATCCTAAGGATATTATAGGCAATAGTTTCCTTGTAATAAAATATAAAAATACGAATAGCTAGTATATTATAATTATAGTAATTTTTTAGAATAGAAAATTATAAAAAAATTATAAAAATTTGAAAAATTCTAAAAAAGAAAAATAATATGCTAAAAAATATATATAGATATGGATTTTAAAATTATAAAAAATGAAAAAATGCCAACTAAGCTAATATTTGTTTCTTATTGTGCCACGTCATACTTTCTTTCCTCTGTTTATATATATATTTTAGGGGTAATTACTATTGGGTCCCTGAGGTTTGGCCTAATAGACTCGTTGGTCCCTCTATTTCTAAAATTGTATCAAATAGTCCCTAACTTTTGGAAATTGTACTCTGAGGTCCTTTGACCGTTAGTCAACGGTTAAAGT
>CANUEY010020617.1:0-13859 GCA_948099555.1 Croton setiger | reverse complement strand
CTTGTTTCTCTTATTCAAATCATTTATCATCAAATATAATTCATATAATCCATATTTAACTTATTAATCAAATTATATCATGGTGCATTTTGATGAAAATGCATAAAATGCATGAAATGACGTCGGTTTGACGTAGGGTTTGGTTTAGGGTGTCACAGGAAGGCTTATGTATTTGTCCCATACTCATTCGGATTTGGCATATCCAGTTATCTTGTTTAGTCAATATATGCACTTACCTTATGAAAGTCACTTAGAGGCAGTAATGAAATTTTAAGGTATTTAAAAAACTCTCCTAGAAAAGGAATATTTTTTTCAAAAGTGAGCAGGTTACTTGATGATAGAAGATCAATAGTTGGGTATCTAACCTTTGTTGGAGGAAATTTGGTGACTTGAAAAAGTAAAAAACAAGTAGTAGTTGGAAAGCGTAATATCATGGCATGGCTGTGGGAGTTTGTGAATTGTTATAGATTAAAAGTTTCTTGGAAGAAATAAGAATTAAGCTTAATCAACCTATGAAATTATATTGTGACAAGAAAGCAACTTGTGACATAGCCAACGATCAAGTTCAATATGATAAAACCAAGCATGTAGAGATTGATAGGCATTTCATTAAAGAAAAAATTGAAGATTGTGCCTTTGTAGTTCCTCATATTTGACCATGTGCACAACTCGCCGATATTCTCACAAAATCAGTGGCATGTCCATTATTTCATAAATTTATCAAAGAAATTGGAAAGGAAGACATTTACTCTCCAACTTAGGGTAAGTGTTGAATAAATCATTAAGGAAATTGGAAAAGCATTAAAAGAAGAATCAGGAAAGCAAATCATATTTATTAGGATATATATTACTTTCTTTTGTGTATATTTTCCTTCAGCGTATATCTTTTAATTACCAAAAACTCTACTCAGGGAACTATATATATGTATACATGTAAGAGTGTTAAAATATATAAAAGAAATATTATGCTCATTCATGCTTTATAAACTGTAGATAAAAGAGCAAAACATTGTAAGAACCATAGATACATGTGGCAATGTTTGGTATGAGTGTGTAATCGAAGGTTCGGGCTATTGGGTATTCTTCATCTATATCAACTACACAAAATTTTCTAAGAAAATGAATTTTCGGTGGTAGTTTTATATCATCCTCGTGGAGAATCATTTTGAGATGAGTTCTAGTCTCTTTGGATCTATGGAAATGCAATTTGATGAAGTATTGGCTATTAATTTGCATACAGATTGAATTTGAAACTTGCCTAAAATGCAAAAGAGTTTTCTTCAGCAAATAATAAACTTTATATGACTAATTCTAGTGGTAGGTTTTCCACTATTTTCAACCTTATCATTGTTACATCCATGTAGTCAACATTGGTTTTTTAAATAAAAGTCTATACATAAAAAGAGAGGGAGTTAAATATGTTGTCGTTTGGAAAATTCAACAACTTGAAACATCTTTTGAAAAATGGAAGGAGGATGCTGATGAGGATCTATTTAACACTGACCGAACCATACCAAATTTAAAAAAGCTCGAGAAGGCAAGTTGTTTGGCGCCAAAATCATTGCCATTAGGTTGTTGGAGGTTGGCGAAAATAGTGACAAAAAATTGTGCAAAAATTCCAATTTTCCAAGGAGTTGCCTTTGACTGGTGTGTATGGCCTCCATCGAAATTGGATGGTGGTGATACTAATGGCACTAGGTTCACCAAAACATTAGTTATCGATCAGTGAGGTGCATGCTAGTGCTGGTGGTCGGAGACAATGACGGCGGAGGTGGCGGTTGAAAGTGGCTGTCAAAGGTGGTGCTGCTGCTATGCTGTCCATTTTCTTTTTTTAAAATTAATTTTTTTTAAAAAAATAAATTTATAAAGGGCAGTTTGACATGTTTTAAAATCTGTAGGCTTTATTAGGATTAATGTGTGCGTGTTTTTTTTTTTAAATATTGAAAGTCGAAGTGCTAATTTTTTGAGTGTATATAGTATATTTGTTCTGTTGACTAAGTTTAGTTTTTATAAATAGCTACAACTAGTATCTAATAACTATAATCAAATGTTATCCAAACAGTTAATTTTGTCAAACACATCCTAAAAAAATACATTAGAGGATTTCATGAACCAAGCCAATCAAAATTTTTTTTCCAGCCTTATCTATTTTTTGCCTAATGAAAGTCATGAAT
Source organism: Croton setiger (assembly GCA_948099555.1). Taxonomy (NCBI): domain Eukaryota; kingdom Viridiplantae; phylum Streptophyta; class Magnoliopsida; order Malpighiales; family Euphorbiaceae; genus Croton; species Croton setiger. The sequence continues at coordinate 11,685 of CANUEY010020617.1, read as the reverse complement.
ACCCTCCTTATACTTTTTTTTAAGAGACATTCCTTTACTTAAAATTTAGTTTTGCCCTTTTATCCTATTGGCTTGGTCCATTCGATCAGGTCTAGGATAGAATTTTCCCTCCAATATTAACGTGAATTACAGCTGATGTGTTAGTTAAAATAAAATGTGTGAATAATTATGTGGCCAAATGTTTGTTTGTAAAGGTCCATCCCTAAATAAGTGTCTCAACTTTTATTTATTTTTATCTTATAATAAGTATCCTACTCCTAAATTATAATAAAATTAGGTGGTAATGTTTCTTGTATACTCTTGAAATATTAATAAATACTGAACTTTAAAAATTGGAAAAGAAGTAAAAGGTATATGAGTCATTCAATAAATAAATTGTATATTTCGAGTATAATAACTACTATTTCTTAATGATGGTGAAAGTGAAAATAGAGACACTTATTATGAAACGGATAAAGCATTTTTTTTAGATATACAATTTAATTTTTAACCAATTACGTGATAACATTAATGTAAACGTTGTATAACAGACTCTTTAGAAATAAAATGTCTATTGAAAGGTACATTTGCATTAGTGAAGAAATTTTAAGAATTCTTTTTAATTTTCTGACGTAATAATCAATTTAAAACAATCTCTACACTTGCATTAGAGATGGTATAAGCGGTGGTGTGTATGAATGGAAGATGAAATTAGTGGATTTGTAAAAATATTCAACAATCAATTATAGAATTTAAAATGTATAAAATTTTAACAAATTTAAAAATGCACCAAGTATTTCTTTAAAAAGAAAATACACCAAAATTATTAATTATTAAATTTGTTGATAATAATAGCGGTCCATTTGGCAACAAAGACAGCGGAGTAGTTTTGGGTGGAATCGAAATTCCGAAATGAGCATCCAAATATTTGCAAAACACACAAAAAGTAATAAAGGTTGAAAAAATTGGGACAAAATGCAAGATGTTTAAGGAGGAGGGAGAGGCCCAGGCTGAAACAGTGGAGGGCAACAGCTACTAAACAGACCACAGCAACAAAGAAACCATAAACTGCCCAAAAAAAATATAGTAGTATATGAAATATTTGAATTTTTTTGTTGAATAATAAATGAAACGGAAAATAAAGTTACCATGAATCCAAGAATGGCGGAGGCCGTGGCGGAGCAAGCAGTGGTGAAGTTGGAGGTGGATCCATTGATGGCCCTGACAAATGAAAGGCAGTTATAATTAAATTGCATATTCAAGCACACTTTATTTGTTTGATTTACAACCTCCCTATCTACCATTCAATTCAGATAGAGTAAACCTAACACACCCAATTAAATTAAATTCATTACTTTACCCTATTAGTTTTTTTTTTTTTTTTTTAAACTCGTTACTAAGTGCGCATTTTTTATTTTATATTTTATTTTAGTTTAAAAATGTATAATTTTAAAAAATATATTATGTTTTATATTGGTGTACGTGTATCATTAAAGATATAATATTTTGGTTTAATTTCACTCATAAAGGGTTTTAATTTTATTGTTTAAATAAATAAGACAAAGGATATAAATATTCTCTTTTAAGGTTTCAAAATCCATAAATACCCCTTCAAATTTTAAGACAAAATAATACAAAAATTAATTCATTCTATAAAAACATCCTAAAAATAGCTCATTAACTAAATTAACTACCAAAATAATACACACTCCATATTAAAAAATAATAAATTAATTAAAACATTCAAAAATTGAATTTTAAAAATAGATTAAATAAAAAAAATTAATATCATTATATTTAATTTCTTAATTTTTTATTTTTAACTAAATTAAATTAACTTTTTAAATATAATTATTATTTTTGTAATTTTTAACTTAAAAAAAAATAAAAACACAAAAGAAAAATCAGCAAAAAGTTCAGAACATGTTTATAACATGTTCATGTTCAACTACAATATAAAAATAAATATAAAAATAAATAGCTTATATTCAACATTTTTTTAAAACCTAACATGTTGAATGGACTTTAAATACTATTTAGAATATATTTAGAATTTGTTCATAACTTATACAGAACATGTTCAGTGTGCAAAACGTGTAAAAAAAAGAGAAAATAACGTACAACATCAAATCTGTCATAAATATTAAGATTAAACATTTTTACAAACTGTTTAGAGAAGTTTCATAACCTATTCACAAACTATTCAAAATATATTCATTGAAAATTTAGAATTTGTTCATAAATTATTCATAATATATTTATATATATATACTAAACTAAATTTAAACACATCTGCTAAACTCAATTTTAAAATAAAATATTCAATAATTTGTAGCAAAATATATCTTATGAAATTGTACATAAAAAGTTGACTAACTTTGTTTACAAATTGTTAAGAAAAAAAAGCACAATTTGACCATGCATGCAAATTCCATATTAAAACAACAGTATTATTCTTTTTGCATAAAAATGAAATATTATGGTAGCAGCAAATCAAGAATCAACCATATATGCATATGGTATAACTTTTGATTTCAGTAAAGAATTTTACTTGCAAAAGATATGACATTAAATCTATCCAGGATAAAAATTAAGATAAAATCTTTTCACAAATTATTTGAAAAATTTCAGAATTTATTCAGAAACTGTACTAAAAATACCATTTTTCAATTGGTTTCTCTATTCGAGTTTAACATGTGTAATACCATACCATAAATGCTACTGTCTTTATAATAAAATTATTTTAAACAAATAGTATTCTTAATCCAATTTTAATGATTGCTAAGAGTATTTTTTGGATTCTATCAAAAAGAAAATGATTAGTTAAAAATGGATACCACAAATACAGATTTAGAAACTATAATTATCATATCATCATAAGAAATTTGCTTTTGAACAGAAACAGATGCCACATCATTATAATCTTAGAACATAATTGCTGTGAAATAGAAATAAAAAATTCTAACTTTAGTGAACTTGCAATCTCTGCTGTTTGTCTCTGCTACTATGGTAATAAAAATATGGATGGAAGGCTATGACCAGAAACAGCAGAATTATTGGATTATTCATCTCTGCACACGTCAATGGTTTTGTACTAACTTTTGTTGTCTCAGTATTTAGCTGATATGCTAAAAATGTGGAGACAAGCAACAACTGCAAACATCAGAATTTTCGGATTATTCATCTCTTTATAAAACCTTCATCAAATGCTTTCAGTTAGAGCAAAATACCATTTGGAATGGCTTTAATCAAACTGAATGCAATTATTTACTAAAACCAAATATATGCAAAATCATACTGAACCGAACAATAGGATTCAAACTTACACAACTCTATTATGGTAAGCCTCCATTGTGGCTCTCCAAAATGGAAGAAGTTCTGAAATTTCCTAGCCAAAATGACAACATATCCGATACCATAAATTACAAGGTTTGAAAAAGATACGGATGAATGTATCATAAAAATACCTACAGATGGCCATTGGTTCATATGAGACTTTTTCTCATTCAATTGCTGAGAAATTTTGTCCTTATCGAGAATCAATCTCACATTCAAAACTGAAGATTCCTTAATTAAATTAGAGAACCTAATGTTCATTCGTCCAAAGAAGCAACAATTTCCAAAGCTTCCGCAGCAGTATGATATTCCTCAAGCTTCATGCAAGCAATTAGTAAGAGATTAAGCGAGAACAACTAGATAAGAAATAGTGATGGAGAAAATAGTAAAATGAGATGCCATCTGTAAGAAGAATATGGAAAGAGGATCATATCTGCCTCCAACAAGGGAAACAAATTAGCAGCAGATCAATTACAATTACTGTGATTGATGTATTCATTGTATATTAACATTATATATACGCAGTGTACAGAAGATGAAAAATAATAGGAAAATAGAGAGCATATGTTTTCTTCCTCTACAATTTTATCCCTGATTATACTATGGAACATGATATCAGAGCCTTAAAATCAGTCATTGGACCTAAAACAATCCTAAGCTCATCATTTACCGCTGTACTTACCTGAAAACAATGACAGAAGAAATTCCTATCTCTTCCACAAGAACAACCGAAACATGGTAGGCATCCAACTCCCTAAATATGAGTCAGTTACTAGATTTATTCCAAAACATCACTCTTCATCGAAATCCCACAAAAAGTAATGGTGGCAACCAAACCATAATCATCTCAACAAAGCTCAACGACCAGAATTATACAATCTGGTCAAGGCTCATGAGCTTAGCAATCTGGAGCAGAGGAATGCTCAATCACATCACAGCCTCTTCGCCACCTTAAACTGATCCTAAATACCAACAATGGGTTCAAAACGATTCAATTGTCATCACATGGATTATTGAAAACATTGATACTGTTGGTGCATCAGTATATCAATTATCCAACAGCAAGGGAATAATGATAGGGAATCGAAACCACTTATAGTAGTGGAACAGACTCACTACAGATTTTTGATCTTATAGTGAAATCAAACAATATGAAGCAAGGAGCAGTCACTAGAAAAATACTACAGTCAACTTCAAACTGTGTGGAAGGAAATTGACAGGCTGATGCCAAACCCCATAAGATGTCCAAAGGACGCGAATCTCTTCAATACACTGTAGCAAAACAATAGGTTGTATCAATTCCTTGCTGGAGTGAAAACGATATATGATGCTGACCGAAGGGATCTTCTCAGACAAGATCCTCTCATGTTGGTTGGTTGAGAATGTGTATGCGACCCTAAGAAGGGAAGCTACTAGGAGAGGAATCATGAGGTGAAGATCAGTCATTGCCATCATTAGGAGATTCTCCCTTAGGCATCAGAAGTAGACTGGTAATTAAAAGCCGATTAGAAATAACTAGATGGCGACTATATCATATGGTGAGATGATAGGGATAAATCCCATTTGAAGTGTATTCACTGTGGTGCAATCAAACACACCAAGAAGGGGTGTTTTAAATTAATAGGTATCCAATTTGGTGGCCAGACAACAAGAAGAAAGGGGCAAGAGGTACAGTCACTACAATAGCAGTGGGCTGTCAAGAGACCGCCGGCACCGAAGGCAACGAACTGAGAGGCATTGTAGCAATGGCTTTGACTGCTGGCAAAGGCAGCAAAGATATGAAGGCAAACGACATGGGTTAGGAAAAAAAGGAAGAGAAAGATATAAAGATAGGGTTTGGGTGAAAAGTGCAACTCAGTCCCTTAAATTCTGCCTTATGTCAATTTAGTCCCTCAGATTCTGGATTCTTTATTTGTGATCCAGATAGATTTAATACTTTGCAATTAATCCTAGACAATTTCACAAATTCACACAAGTTCCCAAAATTGGAGGAAAGTAGTTAGAAATTTGAAACTGCCCCTGTGTAACTTTCAATGACTATCTTAGGAAAAATGCTAAATGGGTGTTCAATTGTGGAGCTACAAATAGTATGTCATATGACATTTCTGACTTTAGGTCCCTAATGAAACTTCATAAAACTTGCATTCAAATTGCTAATGGAGGATATTTACCAATTAAAGGAGCAAGGACTATTGTTCTCTCCCATTCTTTTAAACTAACTAATTGTCTTTATGTTCCTGAATTATCTCATAAATTGTTGTCGATCAGTCATGTAATAAAGGAACTAAATGGTACGGTCCTAATGCATCCTAGGTTTTATTTTTTACAGGATATTCAGATAGGGAAGATTATGGGGCCGTGGTTCTTAGAAAGGTGGACTGTACTATGTTGACGAGGTGGACCAATAAGACACTGCGTTGCTTACTCACAGGACGGTTGATCGTCAAGTTTGGCTATGGCATCAACGTCTAGGACACCCATAACTAAGGCCCCTGTTGACGGCCCCGTTTTTCAACAAAACCGCCAACGGTCGGCCCTCGCCCGGCTTGTTTCGGGAAGCCGGGAGAGGTTTGCAAAATTTCTCATTTTCGGTTCGATTTAGGAAAAACAGGTAAAGGCGATTAAAAGCCGTTTTAAGGTTGCAATGCCGAGCTGGTCGGTCTTAAAAATTTGTTTTGATTCGCCACCCATTTCGGGAACCGGTTTTTAAGAAAAACCAAAAAGATTGACTCCGTTTTAATTTTTGGATAAAGCAAAAAGTCCGAACCAAAGATTCAGGTAAGCGGGTAGGGTACGTTAGCCGAAATTTCATTTCGACTAACACTCGGATTAATCGGCCTCTTAAACCAAATTTGATTTTCCGAAGTTAAAGTTAAGAATGATTATTTTTGAAAAACCGCTATCGATGTTCCTAATCGGTGATTAAAATCGTTTGTAAAAATCACATTACAGAAAGCGATAAAGTGCTGAAATTAAATTGCAAAAATAATAAACAGCCCTTAATCTAAATTATTCTTTCTCCGATTTTCGGAGAAAATAATTACAAATGATTTCCTAAAAATTACATTCTACCTGAATGATACCCAAATTAAAACCCAGCGCCCAAAATAAACAATTAAAGGCAATTATGGAAAATTACGAATTAGTCCTCGGACTTAACGAAAATTACAAAAAGGCCCTCGGAAGGGAAAATTGCCATTCGGCACATACAACATTCACATAACACCAAAACAACATTCAAAACATGAAAGACACATCAAATTGGCAATTAAATGCAAAATATGCAAAATTACATTTTGGTCCCCATATTTTGCAAAATTTCGAAGCAGCCCCAAAATTTGTTTTTATCACAAAATTATCCCCAAAACAGTTTATAAACACATCAAACATGCCAAATATCGATTTGGTTTAATTTCGGAAAATTACAGTTTTGGTCCTCCAAGTTTGGGAAAAATTACAATTTTGCCCCAATTTGCATATTTCACCCAAACAGCCACAGATTCATGCCAAAATGATTGAACAATCAATGAAGCATACAAAAACAACATTGGGAAGCAAATTATATAAAACTAAAGTTTTGATGCCTCAATTTTACCAAATTTACAAAATTGCCCCTTACTCCCAATTTTACATGCAATCTGTACCAAACCCCCCAAGTCATTGCTTAACATGCAAGGCTATGATAGTCCAACCTAATAACAATCAATTTACAGCTAATGAAGTTACCAAGCAACACATATATTAGCAATTTACAAATTGACCCCTGAAGCATTCAATCATGTGCAAACAATTCATGTTGCCTTTTCCTGGCTCAAACCAATTTGTCTACTATGCATCCTACACAGCCTACTGACATAAATAGAATGGATAGCAGCATGTGAGAGTGGGCATAAACAACAGGCGGACAGGCAGCAGTAGATGCAACAGGCTGAGCTAGCCCAGGTTGTGCATGCTCATAATGCAGAGAAAATGCAGAAGCAGAAGGCAAGCTAAACTGGATGGCAACAACAACAGAAGGAGACAGAAGCAGCAACCCAGAGGCTCATATTAACAACAATCTCAGACTGGAAATCAACCAACAGTTAATGACACCAAGATTGACCTGACCTTTTTATGATTATTTACAACAGGCAGGAAGGGCTGAACTAGACATAATCAGATAAGCAGGAACAGCAAACAGTCAACAAACAAAAGCAGGAACATAGGTTGACCTCAAAGCATCATAAGCAGGTATGAGGGCATTCTGCTTATTGACCCTAAACAGATTTACTTCAAACAATATGGCCAACTCAACATGCACAATAACTCAAACGGCAACAGTAATCAACACAAATAGACTCTAAACTGGACTCCAACCATAAATGAAATGATGTAGCAGGCAGAAAAGATGCTGGAAGGAAACTCCTAGGGTTATGGCTATTACAACAGAGATCAGCAGACAACCCATGTCAACTACTCAGACATTTATCTCATGGCAAGCAATCGGATAAAAGGGGGACAGAATGAAAGGTTCTAGAACTTAAACAATTACTGCAAACAGGGCATAGCTAAGATACAACGGGTATTCAACAGGCATTAATAGTGAATCAAATTCCATCTAGGTTGCCTCTCATGTTAAAGGGCCAAGACTGTTTGAGACAGCAAAAAGAGGAAATAAACATGGCAGATCAAAGGTGAAACAACCCCAAAAGATGCAAACATGCTATTGACCAAGAGAATAGACCGAGATAGATTTGTCAAACAGCAACCCAACAGTAAGCTAAACAGAAAGTTTTGTAATGGAATGTTGATACAGCGGCATAAGCAGGCAATAAAAGGCAAGGGTGGAACTGCCTGCAATAGTTGGGGATACAAGTGGCAACACACTGAAACACAGGGACAGATAAGCTACCACAGCTAGACTACCACCAGAAATAGGAGCTAGGTTGAGGCTAACACACAGAAATTGAAGGACTACATAACAACATGCAAACTGGTGTGCATGACACTATGCACTAGAGCCTTAACAGAGCAGCAACGATGCAGGATACTAAACTTACATGCACCCTAATATCAACCTTGATGCCATTCACTGTATGCTTTGTTGCAACACCACACAGAGGAAAGAAACATGAAGAAACAATATTATAAACTCAAAGGGAAGCAAATAAACAGGGGGCAGATTCAGCAGAGACATTACCCACATTCATGCTAATCCAATAGCATTATTAACATAACCCAAACATATCACAGAAACAGCAATCATAAAACTGAAATCATGCCAGCAACAGATAATGAATGTCTCAACAGAAGCAACAGAACAGAAGTACTAATCTGGTTCCCATACATTCATAAGCATATTGAACAAAACAATTAAGGAGTTAATCAAATCGAAGCAGAAACAGAATACCAAATTAGAGCATTCTACTACAAACGAGAAAATCACACTGGAATCGAAATTAGAAACTAGAAATAGAAGAAAATACCTCAACAAAGCTTTCAGCCTTTATTGCTTATCCAATTATTTCTTTACAGCATCAGTGTTCTTTACATCATCAATAATCCAATTCCTAATTCTAATTTCTATTTCCAGAAACCCCCGATTGACAGAATCAAAAACCCTAATTATATTTCCCCAATTTACAGAAGACTCTCGTTTCTACTCTCACCCCATTTACCAACAGAAATCGAATGAAATCCCTAAGATCAATTCCAGTCAAAAGAAGAAAACCCTAAATCGAAAAACTTACAGAATTCTCCTAGAAGGTTCTCTCTCTGATTTTTCCTCGCTCCCTCGAAAACTCCCCCTTTTCTGTTTTTGAGCTTTCCTTTTCAAGGAACCGCCTGTGGCCTTTGAGCGGCCACGTCCTTCGCTCTGGCACCAGCTGTCGAGCCATCTCCTCAGTCTTCAATGCGCTTCTGCGTCTAGGCTCCTTTTTTCTTTGTCTGTCTTCGAGCCTCCCTTCTGTCACAATCACTCTTCACTTCTCAGAATTTGTCGAGGGAAACTTCTTTCAGAAGCTTATTGTCTCCGTCGATTCACTGTTTGGATCCGTTTCCCTCTTCTCCTTAGTTCCCAATTTCTCGTTAGGGCTGCCTTCCTTCCCTTTGATTTCTTTCTGTTCAATCTTCATTCTTTCGTTTCTATTAACTTTCGTTTTTCATTTAAACAAAACGACAAGTCGTCTGGTGCGTTTTGACGAAACGTGTTCGCTGCTTCCCCTTCGTCGTTCCATCGTTTGGTCGAAACGACGGGTCGTGTCGACCCGCGTTTCTCAGATTTCCGCCTTCTCCTCAGCATTTTCTGGAAATCAGATTTTGGCTCACAAAAGTTTCTACCTGTTTGCAATTGAGTCCTTCTTTCATTTCTTCCTTCTTTCATTTTCCTACAAACTTTAAATTCTCTTCAATTTAATCCTTTTCCTTAATTTTCTTCAAATTATCACAATTAATCCCTTCTAATTAATTTTTCAGATTAATTAAAACTAAAAACATACTACACATTTCGATTATAAATCGAAATCACGAATAAAATATAAACATTTGCCCTTTTTATCTTAAAATTGATTTTTAAGATTAAAATCACAAATAAACACATTTTAATTTCTTTTTTAATTTTTTTTCTTTTTTTTTCTTTTTCTTCTTTTTCTTCTTTTTCTATTTTTTTTTTGCTATTTTGAAAAATAAAACACATTAACAAACATAAATATATTTTTGCAACTAGAAGGGAATTTGAGAATTCTTTAAAACACAACTAGGATTAAAATATTAGGAAAATATTTTAGAAAAGAGGAAAGAGTGAACCAAGAAAGAATTTTGGCAATTCCGAATTTGGAGCTCCTGTTATCCTCGGATGATTTTGGGGGTACACAAATTGAACGTCAACAACAGTAGTCAAGGGTTTTCCTATTGTCATTCATGGGAAGGAATTTTAGGAGATTTAATGGAATTGCCTTTCTTGGGGTTTGATATTATTTTGGGTATGGATTGGCTCTCTAGACATCACATAGTTGTGGATTGTGAGAAGAAGAGAGTAACATTGCAGGCAGCAACAGGTGAAAGAAGTTACTGTCATGGGGAAATGACGAGATTTTCTAAGTAATGTGGTATCAGTAATGGCTGCACATCAGTTAATTCAAAAAGATTGTGAAGCATACCTGGTGTATGCATTAGAGGCTGAGAAAGAGAAGCTGAAAGTGCAAGACATACCAACAGTATATGATTATCTAGATGTGTTTCCAGAAGACTTACAAGGTTTATCACTAAAATGGAAAGTGGTTTACCATGAATGTTTATCCTAGGGTTCCACTTGTGTCAAATACGCCTTACAAGATGGCACTAATAGAATTGAAGGAATTAAAATTTCAATTACAAGAGTTACTTGATAAAGGTTTTATTAGACCTAGTGTATCACCATGGGCAGTACCAATGTTATTTGTTAAGAAGAAAAACGGTTGATTGAGGTTGTTGTAACACCTCTTACTATATTCCTATGTCATAAAATAGACCATTTTTTTTAACGTACGTCTGATGACGTTACTTCCATTTTAGTCTTTCCAACTATAGATATATGATATATATACCAATCACATTTTTAGCATGTTAATATACAACATCTTTTTCACTTAAACCTAATAAGGTTTATTCGCCCATTCATAGCACTATAAACATTTATAGACATAACATACATTTTTCATATATCAACATATGGATATAACATTAGTTATTCCAAAAGCTATAAACATAGCACCATTTATTTACATGCCAAAAACTGCATAAAATTATGCTTACAAGACCAAAGCATAAACACACTATATGCAACATATACAATATGGACTGTGAGAGGAGAGAGGCCTAGATTCCTGTTGCACCGACCTGTGTATAGGCGAGTGAAGCCTCAGTACCTCACTCTGACTGCAAACCTGAAAAACATATATTGCGATTTTGATGAGTCACATACTAAGTAAATGTAAACCACATTTAAACAATAATCACAAATAAGGCAATAATAACATATAAAACATAACATTAATTTATAACCATAAAATCTGTTTTATCATAATAGCATCTTTGCCAAATTTCCATCTCTGAGATAACCATCTCTATTATATAACCTCCACTATTATATAATCCATATCTCCAATGTAACACACTTTACCAAACAAACACTTTCAACATAATAACACCTCCATATGCAATAAGTGCTATATGTCATGTTTTTCCCTTTTTATTAAATAGTTGTGATTAATGATTCAGTGATCTGCCCCGGGAATTTCACCTATCAAAACACGGGCTGGACCAGCAGATGAGGGAGACCCGGAATGCCGTAAGTCATACCACTCAACAAATCACTAGGAGGAAGACCGGAATTAACCATCGGCCAAACCTCTC